>CAHIKZ030003200.1:160000-205675 GCA_903632075.3 Acanthosepion pharaonis
ATAGCTGCCGGCGGCAGGGCTTTTACGTTAGATTACACTGTGTAACAACAATTTTACTATCTACTGTCTTTGGTCAGAAACTATTATTTCCTAATTGTTTCTAAAAAGCAAAGGAAATGATTCTATTCCCTTCAAACTTTGCTTTTGTAACCTGAACATCGATGTTTTTAAACTAACCTATTTTCCATTATATTCCAGGCATATTCGGTGCTGAGTTTCTGAAGGGGAACTTTCTAGAAGTTTCAAGAACTTTCGAGAATTTTCTAAAAAATTTCAAGAATTTCTGAAACGCCAACATAGATCACATTAGATACAGGAATTTTGTTATGTTTATAAATGCTATTTTTGAATTATATGTCGTCTTGTTCTCAAGATGCGAATACGAAAATGTTCACATTTGGCAGTTTTCCCAATGGGAATAGGTAAATTTCTGAAATCTCATTATCCTGGTCAAAAAAGCAAAGTTTGAAAGAAATATTAACCATTTCTATACTTTCGAAGCGTAAGCATAAATTAAATGACAGTTGCAATCCAAGGACAAAAATCTTGTCACAAAGTGTTATCCTTAAAACTTCTTTGCCTAGGACTTGTTTACTCCATTGTATCCTCAGCATCCTTCCATAGAAACGTACGTCAATATTCTCTATTTCCTTTGTGGAGAGATTGTCCAGTATTCACTGGAAGGTGGCCTGATATTCTATAACGTCTCAGGCCTCTTTTCTTTGTTTTTAACGATATTTAGACCATTTTGCACCTACAATTTTAATATAAGATTTTTTTTTAAATTTAGGAAACTGTTTATTGTATCTGATGAAATATAAGACCAAAAAGCAGATAAAACTCACATGCTTATAGCAATTTACCAAGCGTAGCTTAGATGTGACACAAGGCCGAAAGTATGGAGCACGAATACCGACTTCTCTTTTTCAGCAAGAAATACTAATAGTACCTCGAATGTTACCGGAATTTCATGCATTCTAGGGTTGCTTATCGTCCACTTCATGTTCCTTTACGATCTTTTGTAGACGGGTAGGGGTTAATCGCTTGTTTCCTGTTTCGGATTGGGTTTCAGGTTCCTTCTAAAATCTACTCCAACTCTATGCTTCTAACGTCTCTGCCTTAAACTCGGTAATTTTTTTTACTATTTATGTATTTAGTTTTCCTCAATAGGAGTAGATATGTTCGCTTATCAAAATTTCCAGTCTTTTTCGAAACAGGGCTTTATTTCTTGTTTCCTGTTTCGGATTGGGTTTCAGGTTCTTCTCATTGTTTTCACACCCTGTAGCCTCTTGCATCTTAGTGACATTATCGCTTTGCTTAGGGTGAGTTGATTAAAAAAGCACAAAAAACTAAAAGAAAACAAGTTTCTTTTTTGTGCATTTTCTACAAATTGATGAAATTCTATTAGTAAAGGGAAGCTAGAAAAAAAGGTTTGTTAACTGTAAGAAGACAGAATGCATGGTTGCCAACAAAAATACAACCCAGAGTCTTAGCTGCATATTGGGGATGGCTATTCAAATACATAAATTTATCTATCTAGTTATTGTAGTAACAAACGAAAGGAGTGTGACACAGAAATCCGAAGACATGAACAAATATATTCCAGAAATTATGCAAAGTATTAAGAGACTGAAAAAACAAACAAACAAAAAAACAGACAAAACAAAAAACAAAAAAATATAAAACAAAAAAAAACAAAAAACACGGCGTAGATTAATATTTGGATAATATTCAATGGCGGCACTCTCGAGGATTTTTCTTCTGAGTAAATTATTTTTTTTTTATGAGTGTAGCATTTTTCAAATCAAAATTGTGTTTGGAATTATTTTTTATGTATGACCGATGCATGGGGTCTCTTTTGTGATCACAGATGCTTTTTTTATATTTCTGCATGTTTCTCCAATATATTGTAAGGAACAATTTTGACAATTAATTTTATATAACCCTGCTTCAGAATTATTATTGTTATGAATGTTTGTAGATCTGATTATATCTATAATGGCTTTTTATGTGCTTGTGATTATTTTGGTGTTAGATGGAATAGGTTTTTTTCTGGATAGTCGACGTTATGGAGTTGTGCAAATTCTTAATGATATTAAATAGAAACCTATAATTATTCCAGATTTAATTTTAGAGGAGTGGTTTGAGCTGAAACTGTCCGGGTCGTTTTTGTTGGTAGCTTTTCTATGAATATCCAAATTAAGTTCGTTATTGTTTTTGTGTAACATGATATCTAGGAAAGAAATATTGTAGTTTGTTTCAGTTTCAAAGATGAAGTCTATTGTCAGTTCAACGTTGTTAAGTTGCTTGATAACATCTGTTAAATTAGTATTTTGTGGATGTATTAATAGTTATTCGTCTGTGTCTGAAATAGGAAGAGTTTGGAGGTAGAATGTTTTAGAAAAGGTCAATTTCTAGAAACTCTAAAAATAGACAAGCAAGAACGCCACTGAGAGGACATCCCATAGGTAAACCAAATTTTGTCTGTAGAGTTGGTTATTAAAAGTAATGAAACAGGGGATTAGATGTCATATTTTTATGATTTTATGTGTAGGTAGAGGTAATTTAATTTTTGTTTTTGCTGGTGTTGTTTTTTAGTAGATTTAAGCATTTCTCTACAGGGATGCTTGTCTAAACTAGCCATATATTTGTTTTTAATGTCTATATTTTTTAATTTGTTTTGGAGGTCACCTGAATTTTTTATGTGCGATGGACTAATATTGCCAAATTGAAAAAAATAAATTATGTAATAAATGGTTGGGGTGGAGGTTGGAAAATTTTATAAACGAGTGTGAGTTTAGTAAATGGGCGAGTTGAAAAATTAGTAATAAAAGTAGATAGGTTTACTTATTGTCCGGTTCACACTCCTCCCGGGTCTTTTGAACAGGAGTAGAGCTTTATCTCTTGTTTCCTGTTTAGTATTCGGATTCCAGTTCATTCTAAAGTCTTTTCGTTCTCTTTTCTGGAAAGAGCGATAACAGCTACTGGATTTCATAAATCTGTTTTACTAAAAAAGAGAAAAAATTTACAAATTTCAACCGAAAGTTGCTCGGTCAATGAACGCGAAATATTTCCTTATAGGGAAACCTCTAATGTTACCCTTACCAAAAAGATTTATTCATTTCCTGAGTTAGCTTCTTTCCACCCGAGTATGCATACCCACCCCCATACATGCAGAAAAGTGTCAAGCAAATTATTTCATTGTTACAAAACTTTTTTCTTACTTTGTCTTTCTCTCAAATTATTTCATTCTGTAAAATTTTTGTCTTTTCATTTCTTTTTCTTTAAACTTTCTCTTTCTCTCTTTTTCATTGCTCTCTTTTTCTCTTAAAAATCTCTCTCCTTCCCTCTCTCTCTCTCATTGCTCTTTCTCTCTTTAAATTACTCCTTTCTCTCTCTCCCTCTCTCTCTTTCTCATTCATTGCTCTTTCTCTCTGTAAATTGATCTTTTTCTCTCTTTAAATTGCTCTTTTTCTCTCTTTAAATTGCTCCTTTCCCTCTCTTTGCCTCATTGCTCTTTCCCTTTTTCATTGCTTTTTCTCTCTTTTTCATAAATATCTTCTTTTTCTTCTTCTACTCTTACCACCTTTCTCTCTCTTTTCCTAGTATAGAAAAAGACATTTTTAAATTTAGGTTAACAAAATATCTTTAAAAATAATTTTATGATTTTATTTTTATTTATTTCTAGTCGTAATAAGTTTATTGGATATTCCTTCGTAAGTCTTATAAAAGCGCTTAGTGATCTGAGAATCTGTCATTCTTGAAATTGGGTGTCGTCCCTCAAAGAAGTAGAACTGATCAAGAACTCTTTTTTCTTTTTTGCAAACATGATTCGCATGTTGGCACTATATTCGTTCCTGTTCCTTCTGGATTCAGCGCAAGTAAGTACATTTCGACGTTTCAATTAATTAAAAAAAAGGAGTAATGAAACTTTGCCTACCAATTCTTTTTATTGTTTTGGTCATGTCTCTCCACAACTTCCTATTCTTTGTAGCTATTAGCAATATTTGGCCTCTCTATATGCCTCCCAGCCCTTTCTCTGCCACCTATGTACACCATCTTTTTAGGTAGATTATTCACTGTTTCCCTCTTGTCTTCAATATCTTCTGTGAGTATCAAATTCTCCAAGCCGTCTTTCCTCACTGTGTGTTTCGGACATCTCAATTGTCTCGTTCTGATTTTAAATACAAGTATTTCCACTTTCTTTAAAACTTTCTCGTTGGTCACATACTCCCACCATGATATACTCAGTATCGCCCTCATCACTGTTGCCTCAAATCTATATAGAATAATGGATATAATCGTATAGCATAGGCGAAACAATGTAATATTTTCATTTCTTTTTCCTTTTTTAGTACTTATGTTAGATAGTATGGGCGTCTTATAAAAGATCAGTGGTTTGGTTTGTATTATGACCTATCAATATTTTCGTGGTTATTTAATGACGAATTCTCTCATTTGACAGCTTTGGTATACAGGAAAAAAAAAGATTTAGACACAGGTTTAGTTTGTACGAAAATCAAAAAGTTATACATCTGTTTAGTTTGTACGAGAATTAAAATATGGGCACATGGCCGAGTGGTTAGAACGTTTGCTTTCTAATCATGAGGTTTCAAATCTCACCATGGTCGATTTATCAGGAAAGAGATTTCCTGGTGTTATTAGGTCGATGAAAGCGTGCAGCACATTTGGAAAGTGCCTGAAAACCATACCACGGGTTGACCCAAGCCTTGTGAGTGAAAATGAGTGGACGATAGCTGTGCGAGCACGAAGTCACAAGTCATCGTGGACGAGGGCTTGAGCGTGCTGGTCTAGTTAAAATTGTTGATTACGCTAGTTTTTCAGAAACTGTAACTAAGTTCTGCTCAAAATTTATTTTTTTGAATAAACACGAATGCGCCTGAGCAAGCGTCTGCAATATTAGACGTGTATCCTCGAATACGGGTGGCTAGCTATAGGAGAATCAAAAAAGTAGGTACAGGTTTAGTTTGTACGCGAATCAAAAAAGGGAGCTAGATGTTTGGTTTGCACGAGAGACAAATGTTTAACAAAATTATAGTATACAGCGTAGATCAATGTTTACCAAGAACGTTT
This sequence comes from Acanthosepion pharaonis, assembly GCA_903632075.3. Taxonomy (NCBI): domain Eukaryota; kingdom Metazoa; phylum Mollusca; class Cephalopoda; order Sepiida; family Sepiidae; genus Acanthosepion; species Acanthosepion pharaonis. The sequence continues at coordinate 165,095 of CAHIKZ030003200.1, forward strand.
AGATGTATTTACTAGATTTCAGTATATTCAAATAGCAGGTTTAAAAATGTCATAAATACGAAAGAAAAAACACAAATTCTTCAGGGTTAGCATTAAAAAAAACTTTTGCTAATATGTTCGATAGAAAATGAAATAATATCAAACCCTCGAAATATATTCAATAAATGGTTTATGTTGAAAAAATTGTATGCACGTCGTGTAGACATGCCTGTGTATCACAAGGCCACGGCCTCACGGCACCAGGCGTTGCTGTTGTGCTTTCTGTTACAAGTATGTTTTTACTGGCTGAATTGGCTAAGTCCACGGGTTTTCAATACAGACTCTGGTTGCTAAATAAAACGGGTGAATGTTTTCTGCCCAGCTATTAATACTAATTAGGGAGGGGGAAAGAGATAGCTTCATTTATTCTTTTATTGAACACGTCGAGGCGGTGTAATGGTTAGCAAGCTTGTCTCTCTAGAACTATCACGACTGAGTAGTGAGTTCGATCCTCACTAGGCAACCTCTAGATTCGGCCTTGTGCCGCATCTAAGCTACACTTGGAAAATTTTAAGGGTATTCGTGAGGAAGCGAATGTAAGATCTTCAACTGTAATTTGAACATGGCACTCTGTTTTTGCATCGATTATCCCTACACTACACACATATACATGTAACAATCAGTACAGTAAAATTAATTCACATCATTTTCATAGGTGGGAACAAATGAATTGTAGTGAGTAGCAGATCATTGCAAGCACTGCATTTCCGATTAACTTCGTGTGTCCACTTTTGTCGCTTTCTGGCAGACCCATGTAAGATTAGTAAATATCATTAAGCGCCTTACCGTGAAGCAGTAGTTAACAGGATAGATTATTATTTTATGGAATCGATTCTCACAAGGTGCCATACTGTTGTAAACTTAATTTCTTTTGTCCCTTAGAAAGGGATCTACTCATTAAACTGAAACAGTTTACGATCAACATATTTCGATATAATTAATTGAAATTCTAACAGTAATAAGTTACTTCAGTCTAGTCGAATTAAGTCAAGTATGACACAAGGATACATTTATTGAGTTCCAGACCTCAAGGTTACGCAAGAACCACCAATCTTCTGCAACATTGCGGAAAATTAGAATCTCAAACATATATATATATGTGTGTGTGTGTGTATGTGTGTGTGTGTGTGTGTGTGTGTGTGTGTGTGTGTGTGTGTGTGTGTGTGTGTTAATATGGATGTATTGTGTGAAACCTCGTTTTTATTTTAATGGATACATCTGTTTGAAATAGAGAAAAACCTCGTTTTTATTTTTTAGGCTGAAATCTTCCATCTGTCGGACCGCACACTAGAGGCGTTGATCTCAAAAAAAATGGGCTCTACGGCAGGATGTGAAATCATTGATATAATATATATTTTATATATATATATAAAAGGCAGGATGTTTGTGTCTGTAACGAATGCACGGCCGCAATTTTCGATGGATTTGCACCAAAATTTACATGCACATACTCCAAGTTAGCGAGAAGGACAAGACCGACTTTGCATTTGCAAACTCCCATCGATAGTAGAAATAATCAATTTTTTCATGCTTCTAGGGCAGTTTTCATGTAGTTTGCGGCCATTTTCTACTGGCCAGAAGGGGAGCGTATAGATGGCTGTCACAAATAGGCAGGAAGATTTTATTGGCCAGCGTGAGAGCCAGCAGCTGACTGACACGAATGTTAACTAGCATGTAAAAAAAATCGATGGCTGCATTCGTCACAAGTCGGAAAAAATTAAATCTGTATGGCACTTTACTTCAATTAGCTCATTCGCTTGCTTAAACTCAACGTTGATTCTGATTCCGCAGAACTGGTTTGGGTGTGAAAAAGTATTTGTTGTTAACATTCTTTTTTCATTCGGTTTTTCCAGTTACAAGTCGTTTTTTTAAAGCTGATCGTTTTGTGTTCATTTTGTTTAGTTCTTTTTTCGTAACAGATTTAATGTTTAGTCTAGAGCTTAGAAAAAATTCGCAGTGTGAGATAGGCAAGAAGTAAGGCATGTAGCAACATCAGCACAGCAAAGGGCACTCCTTTAAAGGCAAGGTAGGGCAAAAATATTTTAAGTCAAGTGATAGCGATTGCTGCATGAGTCGTACGATTTTTGAATCAAGCACAGGCAACACCGGGCCATACTGCTATATATATATATATATATATATATATATATATATAATTGTAACTTCTTTGAGTTTGAGTGCTGGTGTTAATATAATGCGTTTTGCATGAAATCGTGTTAGTGGTGAGGACAAAAAGATATTTTATATATATATATAATATATATATATATATATATATATATATATATATATGTGTGTGTGTGTGTGTGTGTGTGTGTGACAAAGAAGAAGCGGGTGAGAAAGAAAGAGACCAAGGTGGTTAGCATCAGCCATGCGGATGGAGGGCAAACATTAAATTGAAAATGAGACCAATAATGTGTTTTAACCTTTAGCATTCTGAATTATTAATATTACATCCCTTTTCACTGCATTTCTTTTCAAGTCTTCTCAATTGCAGTAACCTTATTGTTAATTTCACTTAAAGCTGTTTTCTGTTACCATAGCAGGGTATGACAACGCAACTATGAAATTCAAACAAAATCAAATTCAAAGAGTCACCTTCAGTAGCACGATAAACATTTTGTACTGCAAATGAAGTCACATACATTGTAATAGCGGTTAAGCTGATTAACAGAGAGCTGTTTTATTTTGAAGACGTTAAAATTAACAACCCTCCCCACAAAATTAAGAAACCGTTCCTACCCTTTGACAACAGACTGTAGGTAATTATTTCAAAGCTGATTTAGATTTTATCAAGGTGAATGATAAAGAATTTTCTTTTTGGAGGCGTTAAAATTAAGAAGCCATTCATTGCTTCAGTTAAGAGACAGGTCATTTTGGAGATCAGCTGCTAATTTAAGCTTACCGAATCTTTAAAGTAACCAGTAAATAGTTGGTTGCTCTATTCCGAGTATGCTCAGATGCCTAGCTATCTCCTGTTACAGATGCTTACTCAGAAGCACTTATGATTCTTCATCACAGAACGAACCTGTGGCTTATAAGGCAACAATACTGAGTGAGACTCTGTTACAATTTTGGGCGCGAGAGAAGGCATTGTGACATGATCAACAGCTTTGAACAAAACCATCTTATGATCATGATGACTGGTGACAAAACAAACATCGGCGCCTAACCTAGATTTGGGCCAACCCATAGCAAGTTTTCACGCGTCGTACTGAATGCAGAGATCGTCTTACTATTACTATGAATCCAACTCCTTGAAATATCTATCCTGGTGAGATTTCTACACGGCACTCATTTTTGGAGCGGTGACGGTCAGACAATTCGACTGCGCGGGGCATACTGTAGGAAAATAGTAGATATTAAAATAAATATAAATAAAACACTTCTTGATTCTTTTGAAATATTAAGCAGCTCGATAATAATTTGAAATAATTTGATACAAAGAATTATTCTTTTACAATTTTTTAGGTTTCGAGTTTAACAACAGCCACAGAAAGCCGGGAAACAAGCACAGAGGAAGAAAATTATACACAATCAGTTAAAATTACGACATCCACAGAGAATGAATTTTCATTGACATCAAACTTAGCAACAGACCAATTTTCGACAAGTGAGTATTTCAACTCAAGTGATAGTCATATTTCGGCAACAACCCCAGATATGAAAACAACTTTACCAACAGAGAAAGAATCAATTTCATCTGACGAAACAACAAAACAATTTTCGACAAGTGAGATTTTCAACTCAAGTGATAGTCATATTTCGGCAACAACCACAGATATGAAAACGACTTTACCAACAGAGATAGAATCAACATCATCTGAAGTAACAACAAAGCAATTTTCGACAAGTGAGATTTTCAACACAAGTGATAGTCATACTTCGACAACAACCCCAGATATGAAAACGACTTTATCAACAGAGAAAGAATCAATTTCATCTGACGAAACAACAAAACAATTTTCGACAAGGGAGATTTTCAACTCAAGTGATAGTCATATTTCGGCAACAACCCCAGATATGAAAACGACTTTACCAACAGAGAAAGAATCAATTTCATCTGACGAAACAACAAAACAATTTTCGACAAGGGAGATTTCCAACTCAAGTGATAGTCATATTTCGTCAACAACCCCAGATATGAAAACGACTTTACCAACAGAGAAAGAATCAATTTCATCTGACGAAACAACAAAACAATTTTCGACAAGGGAGATTTCCAACTCAAGTGATAGTCATATTTCGTCAACAACCCCAGATATGAAAACGACTTTTCCAACAGAGATAGAATCAACTTCATCTGAAATAACAACAAAGCAATTTTCGACAAGTGAGATTTTCAACACAAGTGATAGTCATACTTCGACAACAACCCCAGATATGAAAACAACTTTACCAACAGAGATAGAATCAATTTCATCTGACGTAACAACAAACCAATTTTCGACAAGGGAGATTTTCAACTCAAGTGATAGTCATATTTCGGCAACAACCCCAGATATGAAAACGACTTTACCTACAGAGATAGAATCAATTTCATCTAAATTAACAACAAACCAATTTTCGACAAGTGAGTATTTCAACTCAAGTGATAGTCATAATTCGGCAACAACCCCAGATATGAAAACGACTTTACCAACAGAGAAAGAATCAATTTCATCTGACGAAACAACAAAACAATTTTCGACAAGTGAGATTTTCAACTCAAGTGATAGTCCTATTTCGGCAACAACCACAGATATCAAAACGATTTTACCTACAGAGATAGAATCAAGTTCATCTGACGTAAGAACAAAGCAATTTTCGACAAGTGAGATTTTCAACTCAATTTATAATCATACTTCGGCAACAACCCCAGATATGAAAACGACTTTACCAACAGAGATAGAATCAACTTCATCTGAAGTAACAACAAACCAATTTTCGACAAGTGAGATTTTCAACTCAAGTGATAGTCATATTTCGGCAACGACCCCAGATATGAAAACAACTTTACCAACAGAGATAGAATCAACTTCATCTGAAGTAACAACAAAGCAATTTTCGATAAGTGAGATTTTCAACTCACGTGATAGTCATACTTCGGCAACAACCCCAGATATGAAAACAACTTTACCAACAGAGATAGAATCAACTTCATCTGAAGTAACAACAAACCAATTTTCGACAAGTGAGTATTTCAACTCAAGTGATAGTCCTATTTCGGCAACAACCACAGATATCAAAACGATATTACCTACAGAGATAGAATCAATTTCATCTGACGTAAGAACAAATCAATTTTCGACAAGTGAGATTTTCAACTCAATTTATAATCATACTTCGGCAACAACCCCAGATATGAAAACGACTTTACCAACAGAGATAGAATCAATTTCATCTGAATTAACAACAAAGCAATTTTCGACAAGTGAGATTTTCAACTCAAGTGATAGTCATACTTCGTCAACAACCCCAGATATGAAAACAACTTTACCAGCAGAGATAGAATCAACTTCATCTGAAGTAACAACAAACCAATTTTCGACAAGTGAGATTTTCAACTCAAGTGATAGTCATATTTCGGCAACAACCCAAGATATGAAAACGACTTTACCAACAGAGATAGAATCAACTTCATCTGAAGTAACAACAAAGCAATTTAAACAAGTGAGATTTTCAACTCAAGTGATAGTCATACTTCGGCAACCACCCCAGATATGAAAAAAACTTTACCAACAGAGATAGAATCAACTTCAAGTAACAACAAACCAATTTTCGACAAGTGAGATTTTCAACTCAAGTGATAGTCATATTTCGGCAACGACCCTAGATATGAAAAACAACTTTACCAACAGAGATAGAATCAACTTCATCTGGAAGTAACAACAAAGCAATTTCGACAAAGTGAGATTTTCAACTCAAGTGATAGTCGCCAACTTCGGCAACAACCCCAGATATGAAAACAACTTTACCAGCAGAGATAGAATCAACTTCATCTGAAGTAACAACAAACCAATTTTCGACAAGTGAGATTTTCAACTCAAGTGATAGTCATATTTCGGCAACAACCCAAGATATGAAAACGACTTTACCAACAGAGATAGAATCAACTTCATCTGAAGTAACAACAAAGCAATTTTCGACAAGTGAGATTTTCAACTCAAGTGATAGTCATACTTCGGCAACCACCCCAGATATGAAAACAACTTTACCAACAGAGATAGAATCAACTTCATCTGAAGTAACAACAAACCAATTTTCGACAAGTGAGATTTTCAACTCAAGTGATAGTCATATTTCGGCAACGACCCTAGATATGAAAACAACTTTAGCAACAGAGATAGAATCAACTTCATCTGAAGTAACAACAAAGCAATTTTCGACAAGTGAGATTTTCAACTCAAGTGATAGTCATACTTCGGCAACAACCCCAGATATGAAAACAACTTTACCAGCAGAGATAGAATCAACTTCATCTGAAGTAACAACAAACCAATTTTCGACAACCAAACAAGATTTTCAACTCAAGTGATAGTCATATTTCGGCAACAACCCAAGATATGAAAACAACTTTACCAACAGAGATAGAATCAACTTCATCTGAAGTAACAACAACCCAAAACAATTTTCGACAAGTGAGATTTTCAACTCAAGTGATAGTCAAACTTCGGCAACCACCCCAGAGAATGAAAACAACTTTACCAACAGAGATAGAATCAACTTCATCTGAAGTAACATCAAAGCAATTTTCGACAAGTGAGATTTTTAACTCAAGTGATAGTCATATTTCGGCAACAACCCCAGATATGAAAACAACTTTACCAACAGAGATAGAACAACTTCATTGAACCAACAACAAAGCAATTTTCGACAAGTGGAGATTTTCAATCAATTTCAAGCAACAACAGATATGAAAACAACCAAATAGAATCAATCTGAAGACACAACCCAAACAACAAACCAAACGAAAGTGAGATTTTTCAACTCAAGTGATAGTCACAACTTCGGCAACAACCCAAGATAACAAAAACAACTTTACCAACAGAGATAGAATCAACTTCATCTGAAGTAACAACAAACCAATTTTCGACAAGTGAGATTTTTCAACTCAAGTGATAGTCATATTTCGGCAACCACCCTAGATATGAAAACAACTTTACCAACACAGATAGAATCAACTTCATCTGAAGTAAAACAAACAATTTTCGACAACTCAAGTGAGTCATACGGCCCAAACCCCAATGAAAACAACTTTACCAATCAACATTCATCAAACAACGATTTTTGACCCCAGACTTGAAAACAACAGATTGAAAACAACAAGCAGAGATAGAATCAACTTCATCTGAAGTAACAACAAAGCAATTTTCGACAAGTGAGATTTTTAACTCAAGTGATAGTCATATTTCGGCAACAACCCCAGATATGAAAACAACTTACCAACAGAGATAGAATCAACTTCATCTGAAGTAACAACAAAACAATTTTCGACAAGATTTTTCAGATTTTCAACTCAACTTTGAACAGTCATAGGAATCAACTTCATCTGAAGTAACAACAAAGCAAACAACTCAAGTGATAGTCCAAACCCCAGATATGAAAACAACTTTACCAACAGAGATAGAATCAACTTCATCTGAAGTAACAACAAAGCAATTTTCGACAAGTGAGATTTTCAACTCAAGTGATAGTCATATTTCGGCAACGACCCCAGATATGAAAACAACTTTACCAACAGAGATAGAATCAACTTCATCTGAAGTAACAACAAAGCAATTTTCGACAAGTGAGATTTTCAACTCAAGTGATAGTCATATTTCGGCAACCACCCCAGATAAAAAACCCTTTACCAACAGAAATAGAATCAACTTCTGAATAACAACAAAACAAACAAGTGAGATTTTCAACTCAAGTGATAGTCATATTTCGGCAAACAACCCCAGATATGAAAACAACTTTACCAACAGAGATAGAATCAACTTCATCTGAAGTAACAACAAATTTTTCAAACAATTTTTCAACAAGTGAGATTTTTACTACAACTCAAGTGATAGTAACAACATATTTCGGCAACAACTCCCAGATATGAAAACAGGCAAAAACTTTACCAACAGAGATAGAATCAACTTCATCTGAAGTAACAACAAAGCAATTGTCGACAAGTGAGATTTTCAACTCAAGTGATAGTCATACTTCGGCAACAACCCCAGATATGAAAACAACTTTACCAACAGAGATAGAATCAACTTCATCTGAAGTAACAACAAAGCAATTTTCGACAAGTGAGATTTTTAACTCAAGTGATAGTCATACTTCGGCAACAACCCCAGATACAACCCAAAAACAACTTTACCAACAGAGATAGAATCAACTTCATCTGAAGTAACAACAAAGCAATTTTCGACAAGTGAGATTTTCAACTCAAGTGATAGTCATATTTCGGCAACGACCCCAGATAACATCCAAAAAACAACTTTACCAACAGATAGAATCAACTTCATCTGAAGTAACAACAAAGCAATTTTCGACAAGTGAATTTTCAACTCAAGTGATATTCATACTTCGGCAACAACCCCAGATATGAAAACAACTTTACCAACAGAGATAGAATCAACTTCATCTGAAGTAACAACAAAGCAATTTTCGACAAGTGAGATTTTTAACTCAAGTGATAGTCATACTTCGGCAACAACCCCAGATATGAAAACAACTTTACCAACAGAGATAGAATCAACTTCATCTGAAGTAACAACAAAGCAATTTTCGACAAGTGAGATTTTTCAACTCAAGTGATAGTCATATTTCGGCAACGACCCCAGATATGAAAACAACTTTACCAACAGAGATAGAATCAATTTCATCTGAATTAACAACAAAGCAATTTTCGACAAAACAAGTTTTTTTCAACTCAAGTGAAAGTCATACGCCAACAGCAACAACCCCAGATATGAAAACAACTTTACCAGCAGAGATAGAATCAACTTCATCTGAAGTAACAACAAAGCAATTTTCGACAAGTGAGATTTTTCAACTCAAGTGATAGTCATATTTCGGCAACGACCCTAGATAACCCAAACAAAAACAACTTTACCAACAGAGATAGAATCAACTTCATCTGAAGTAACAACAAAGCAATTTTCGACAAGTGAGATTTTCAACTCAAGTGATAGTCCTATTTCGGCAACAACCCCAGATATCAAAACGACTTTACCTACAGAGATAGAATCAATTTCATCTGACGTAACAACAAAGCAATTTTCGACAAGTGTGATTTTCAACTCAATTGATAGTCATACTTCGGCAACAACCCCAGATATGAAAACGACTTTACCTACAGAGATAGAATCAATTTCATCTGAATTAACAACAAAGCAATTTTCGACAAGTGAGATTTTCAACTCAAGTGATAGTCCTATTTCGCCAACAACGCCAGATATGAAAACGACTTTACCTACAGAGATAGAATCAATTTCATCTGACGTAACAACAAAGCAATTTTCGACAAGTGAGATTTTCAACTCAAGTGATAGTCATATTTCGGCAACAATGCCAGATATGAAAACAACTTTACCTACAGTGATAGAATCAATTTCATCTGAAGTAACAACAAACCAATTTTCGACAAGTGAATATTTCAACTCAAGGGATAGTCATATTTCGGCAACAACGCCAGATATGAAAACGACTTTACCTACAGAGATAGAATCAATTTCACCTGAATTAACAACAAAGCAGTTTTCGACAAGTGAGATTTTCAACTCAAGTGATAGTCATATTTCGGCCACAACCCCAGATATGAAAACGACTTTACCTACAAAGATAGAATCAATTTCATCTGACTTAACAACAAGCCATCTTTCGACAAGTGAGATTTTCAACTCAAGTGATAGTCATATTTCGCCAACAACGCTAGATATGAAAACGACTTTATTGACAACATTATCGACAGAGATAGATTCAGTTTCAAACCAAGTAACCGATTTCAGTTCTACGCTGTCAGCTGACTTAACAACAAACCAATTTTTGACAAAGATTTTCAGAACAAATAATAGACGTATTTCAACAACAACCACATGTACGACGACAACTACAACCCAAACAACAACGCCAAATATAACCCAAAATACAACGACCACGACAACCCAAACAACGACACCAACTACAACCCAAACAACGACACCAACTACAACCCAAACAACAACGCAAAATACAATCCAACCAACGACACCAACTACAAACCAAACAACAACGCCAACTGCAACACAAACAACGACTCCAACTACAACCCAAACAACGCCAACTAGAACCCAAACAACAACGCCAACTACAACCCAAACAACGACACCAACTATAACTCAACCTACAACGCCGACTACCACACAAACAACCAACACCAAAAACCCAAAAACAACAAATCCAACTACAACCCAAACAACAAAGCCAAATACAACCCAAACAACGTCTCCAACTACAACACAAACAACGACGCCAACTACAACCCAAACAACGACTCCAACTACAACCCAAACAACAACGCCAACTACAACCCAAACAACGACTCCAACTACAACCCAAACAACAACGCCAACTACAACACAAAAAACAACGCCAACTACAACCCAAACAACAACACTAAATAGAACCCAAACAACAACGCCAACTGCAACCCAAACAACGACGCCAACTACAACCCAAACAACGACTCCAACTACAACCCAAACAACAACACCAACTACAACCCAATCAACGACTCAAACTATAATCCAAAAACAAGTCAACGACCCAGAGCAGACAAACAAGGGACGTACCAACTACAACCCAAAAACAAACTCCAGCCCAAAGAACGTCTCTAACTACAACCCAAACCAACAACGCCAACTACTCCAAACAACCCAAATAACAAACAACAACAAACTAACTACAACCCAAAAACAACGCCAACTGCAACCCAAACAACAAACAACCAACTACAACCCAAACAACGACACCAACTACAACCCAAACAACAACGCCAACTACAACCCAAACAACGACTCCAACTACAACCCAAACAACAACGCCTATCTACACTGAAGAAACCGTCGACGACTGTAGCTCCAAGTAAGTCTCATATTGGAGTATATTTATTTCATGTTACCTTTTTTCTGCTTTACAATCTTAACATAAACCCAAATTAGATCTATATATGGAAGGAGATTCTGAGAAGTTATTGGCACCGTCTACTCGCTAAAATTTGTTAAATTTGTTAAACATCAGATTTCTTTTGATTGGGCGGAGAGTTTCTTAACAACCTTGGATATACATATTTGTAGCACACACACACAAACAAACACAAGCAAAAGCACACACACATACACCTTCTTAAATTCACATACACACATATACACACGCACACACACACACACACACACACACACATATATATATATATATATATATATATATATATATATAACTAAATTATTATTATTATTGTTATTTCCTTTGATTTCTGTGGTCTACTCATTTCTTTCCGGGTCCCAACCAGACACCTAAGGTCAGAAATGGTATAATGATATTTTCTGATTATTTTTGTAAAAAAAAAACCAAAAAAAAACCCATGATCAAACGCATTTTACATAAATAAAGTATTTGGTAAGGTGTGAGGTGTATTTGTGAGTACAATGTTTTGTATTTCCTTAAGTCATGGGCTACCAGGGATCCTTACAATGAGTTTATCAGAACATTTTCAAATCAATCCAAGGGAACCAATTTCAACTTGAAGGGGGGGCGACTTGAAGCTTCTGCTTTGTACATTTACTTTGATTAGGCCTGCCCAGTTTGAATGCCGAAGTATTTTCACCTTCTTTATTATCCCAAGGTAACAGTGCGTCTATCAGGATCAATTTATCTACCTACTCTTTTACGTGTGTGATATCAGAGCGATGCCTCTCCAAGTGCTTGTCAGTCAAGACAGTCGTATCCCACATGTGCTTCACTTACTCCTTCTCAGCTACTGACGGCGGTGAATGATCGTAACACGTCTCTGCTCATTCAAGGATATCTACTTCTTGCACTGATACCAATGGACAAATGAATCGATCCCTGACAATAAAATGAAGAAGTTCTATTCAATACAAACTATATATATAAAATGAAGAGACAATACAAATTATTATATATGAATTAGATACGCTATGTAACAGCAAGTTGTATTCTACGTGTATTTATTTCTTGTCCAAATGTTTGCTTTCCATTTCCTAAGTATTTATCAACTCATTTGATGATTCTGTCTACCGTTGGGGTTCGATATCAACAATTATGGAACCCTGCATGTTAAACTATGCTAAACATGGCAATTAATTAATATATATAACGTTCAATAAAAGTCAGCAAGTTAATCTATCTGACTATAGTCTAGTGTAGTGATTTCGAACTTCCTATTCCAGGGTTATGGCTTTTTTTATATATTACTATAAATCCCAAGAGTCACTCAAGATAGAGGGTTACTGAATAAGGTGTGTGATATGAACGTAGGGAGTGAAGCAGTAAGTGAAAACAACGAGGATACAGCGAATCGAAAAAAAGATTAAGCTAAACTGACGTGGTTAAGATTGTACAGTTCGGTAAAACATTCACGCAGGTGTCGCATCTGTTCCACAAATTAGCGTTTCGTGCGAAGTAGCTTTCGGGATGGAACACCTTTCTTACTAAATGAATACGAAGGGAATGGGAGTGATTCAACTCTGTGGATGTGGCCTAGTGGAATTAAAGAAGGGAGATCGTCGTAACATTTTCCATGGGTTTTGAGACAGAATAGTGACAGGAGGTGCGTCTGTGGGATAGGGAACTACACCGAAAATAAACCAGCCACAGGGTAATGTATGCGATTTTGAAATTTGAGGAGGATTGCACAGCTCCAGCCCGGGTATGCCAGCGATACACTTTTTTGGGGGGTGGGGGTGTTAATTTGACTCTTGTAAAGATAAAGTATAACAGAAAGGGGACAGATACTATATGAAGCAGTAAAATGAACCGACCCTCATGATGGATCATTGTACTAAGCTCAACTCAATAAATAACTAGGAGGTCTAATTTAACACTATGACGATGCAGCTGATCTCGCAGCTCAATTTTCTTATATATTACGTAACTTTTTTCATCATTGCTACCTTGTACCGTTTAAGTGCCTGGTATCCTGAGTTAGTAACGTATTTTTAAAACTAAAGTTCACCTAGCACAAAGTTTCCGATCCACTCAATGTAGAGGGTTACTTTTAAAATGTTTTTCCTGTGTGATATGAATGAAATCGGAACTTGTAGAAAGTGAAAATAATGGAGACAATTAGGTTAGATACCAACAGTGTTTTTGATCGATTGATGCGCTTTTATCTGGTTATCGACCCATTGCAGGTTATTTAAAGTCAGAAAATATTTTTAGATTCTTTGAATTTGGTGCGGGGGGGGGATAATAATGATTTAGTGATACAAGTCTTACTAATTGACTCATTGCTAGGGAGAAGAGGAGGATTCATACCTTCCCCAAGGGATTTTCGCGTAAGTGAATATAACGACCCCAACGATCGAATCCATTAACCACGTATTCCGAATTGTTAAGTCGTATTTCCACTCAGTTTTTGTTCCAAGAATTTCTACCTTGTGGATACTATAATCGTAACCTGTTCAAGTAAAAAGGCTAATTGTCATGCCACCTTACGTTGAAACACCTGTTCCTGAAGATCACCGAAGTTAAGCAACGTCGAGCCTGGCCAGTCCCTAGATGGGTGACCACTTGGGAATGCCAGGTACCGTAAGCTTGTGTGAGTGATGTAATGGATAAAGGCTCTGAATTGGAGAGCAGAGATACAATTCCAATCGGGTTTGTTATATTTACTTACACGCAAATACCCTTGGGAAAGGCATGAATCCACCTATTCTTCGTATCAGTGAATTATTATTATCACCAAAATACTAATCTGAAAATGTTTTCTGGCTTGAAATAAACTATAAAAGTTGGATAAGACGTAAATAATCAATAAATTTATTTTCTAACGATGGCATCTTCCTGCACAATAGTAGTGAATAAATTTATTTTGATCAGGGAGATGCTGTTTGCTGATGCTGATGCACACAGTCAGGAAGCTGTGCAACGGCTCATCGATTCGTTTGTACGGGTGTGTACAAACTCAGGTCTTACCATCAATCTCAATCTTGGTTCAAGATGTCAGCAGGGTCCCAAGCATTTCCATCGGCGACCACATATTGGATGTGACGGAAACTTTCACCTTCTTTGGTCCCACTGACGCCACCAACCTGTCGCTGGATGCCGATCTGAACACCAAGATCAGCAAGGCCTCAGCAGTGATGTTGCGTGTAGCAACAAGGCTGCGAGACAACAACAAAATTGACAGTATAAAGAGTCCTGAACACTGTATTCTGAACGCAGGCTAAACGATTTTCACATGTACTGTCTCCGACGGATCCTGGGGATTTATGGCATGACCACGTGGAACAAATCCATCGATTCGTTTTGCTAGAGGCGCCTGGCTTGTGGTGAGCTATTGGCTACTGGATCCAGACATGCAGGCTACAAGGATGTGCTGCATGACATGAAGGCAGGTGGTATCGATCCAGTTAGTTGGAGATCGGGACAGATGGAGATAGGCCGTCGAGAAAAGCACGCAACTGGGCAAGAGGCTGAGAAAGGATCGATGGGAGGTTCTGCAGACACCAACGACAGATGAATGCACCCACGGCGTAACTCTCATTTTCCCTCGGGGCAGAAGGAGGCCAATGATGGATGAAGTTGATCCTTTTAAATAATTTTTTGAGACAATCTTTTATTAAGACTCATATGTTCATTGCATACTGAGAAAAACTTCCAATTTCTCTATTATTAAGGTATATCTTGTATTAAATACCAAAGTGTATAAAATAAATGTTTATTTTTTACAGAATTTGTATGTGGCAAATTTTATTTTGAGTGCCTAAATAACCCTGCCATTCAAGCTCGTTTGAAGAAGTACTACAAATGTCAAAACTATCGAAGGCTGGGTAAGTTGGTTGGTTGATTTTGTTTAGCGGCATATCAACTTTTAATGTTGAAATCTAAATATTTTGAACGCAATCGTATGACTTCAATCACAGATAAAATGTATTGCTGGTAATTTTACCATAAATAGCTATTGTTATTAATTTTACTTTATAAATAGATATTGTTGGTAATTTTACTATAAATATGTATTGCTGGTATTTTTACTATAAAAATCTATTTGTATACTTTCATGGTATCTTGTTTTTTTTTTTTTTTTGGGGTAGTTCACTATTTTTCCAAAGCTGGGACCCTAACAGTTGCTACCACCTCAGGTTATGATGAATCTGGGAACAACAGCTGTTAAAGGTGGTTCCACCTCTTCACCGTTTTTACGGCTTTAAAAAAATCTATATATATATATATATATATATATATCTCAAGATGATGTTAAAAATTCCAGCAACACATTGTTGATTTATTTAAGATGAAATACTCTATTGTGACATGTTTTTCATTTCTATTTAGATGCATTGGATTTATTTTCAATTTTTCTAGTAGATTTCTTCATCTGTACTGTATATGCTCCTTTATTGTACGATAAAACTTGTATTTTATATGAGTACAATATGTAGCAGATTGGTGAACCTCGTGGGGTGGGGTAGGAAAGCGAGAAGAAAGGACTAAATATCAATTTAAAGAGGACGGAATCCTTGGTTGTTAGCTAAAAATACAGTCCATCAGGAAAATTACAAATTGGAGATACCAAAATTAAATAAGTACAACAATTGAATAATCTAGGAAGTGTTTTAACACAGGACAGAAAGTGCGACAATGATATCCGAAGGTGTGTTGGGGCGCGCAAAATGACTTCCAAAGGCTCAGCAAAGAATTAAGAAACAGGAAAATTCCGTTGGGTCGTCTGGTCTGTCTAAAGCTGTTACACTGTTGAATTGTCTGGTGAACGTGTTACACTGTTGAATGGCTTCGTAACCATTCATAGGCTGCGTGTATCTCCAAAATGATGAATTATTCAAGCAAGATAATGTACTGTGTTATTGAACCCAAAGAATTGATTTAAGGAGCATTCTGGAGGCCTCTGACGAATGGTGTATCCACACATTCATCCGATATGGTACCATCCTTGCTTTTTTGGGACGTGTTGGAGAGGGCTATTCGCACGCAAGATCCTACATCTACAGATCTCAACTAGCAATGGACAGTTTTCGAGAAGATATGGCTCAATATCTTGCCGGAGTTCGTTCGAACACTAAGGGTATCGAGGACTTGCTGCATTTTGTCGTGTTAGGTCCTACATGATATTAGACATCATGCAAGTAAAAACCTTATTCGCTCTATTCGCCTTTAAAATAGACATACATGATACGAGGTTCCATAGATGTTTTATCTGGGAGAATAACAATCCTAGGAGAATGCCACTAGTTGCTAGGTAGAAATGTCTTTGTTATAGACTGAAGAATGACGTTTCAAAGGGAATAACTCTCGCCCCAAAATTACATATATTTATACAGCACTATCCAATGAGTTTTTGGCACGTGTCTCTAAAGGTATGTAAAAGAAGTGATAAAATTTTGGTCGGAATAGAATAAGGTCGGGCACCAGAAAAGGAAGGTAAAGGAAACTACAACTTCTAAAGATGGTAGCGAAGGAAAGTGAGAAGTAAGGATTAAACATCAATTGCAAGAGGACGGAACGCCTGGAAATTGGGGATACCAAAATGAAACAAGTACAACAACTTAAAGATGTCGGAAGTGTTTTAACAGAGGACGGAATATGCCACATTGAAATTCGAAGGCGCAGTGGAATAGCGAAAACGCCTTCTAAAAACGAAACGAAGAACCAAAAAACAAAAAAATGTTGTTAGAAACAGAGAAAAGAAAGAGTGTTGCGTAATATCAGGCTTCATATATAGCAGTGGATGGTGGACAATCTACTCAAAGATGAAGAACAGATTCGAAGCAAGAGAAATGCGGAACTACAGAAGGATACTGAGAATACTATGAACCAAACATCTGAGCAACAACGATGTTTTAATGAAATTGGAAACAAAAATGGGGCTTATACTTAACATCAGAAATACAGAGTTGTGATTTCTAGGGCACATAATGAGGAAAGAGGGCTTAGGAAGTTTGATACGCACAACATAAACAGAAGGGCAAGTGGGTCAGATTAAACAACACGTAACCTACCCAGCGAGTTTGAGTAAATGAATATCGGAAAGATCAAATGAAGATCCTTATTCATGATAATCGAATGTTTTCTCGGCGTAATCATCAGAGTGAATACAAATGTTTATTTTTATATTTTACAGGACGTTATCTCAGGTTTATTTTTAAAAAAAAGTGCTGTTTATCCATAATTTTCCCATCCATGTTTAAGAAACCAAGAAATGAACATCAACTGAAATGCTGCAGCCAGAGTAAGTAATAAAAAACATTCAAAAATAACAAATTTATAGGCTGGGATAGTTGGACATTTTCCAATGGGGCTAGAAATTTGTGTTCGTACACAAATAAAAATCAAGACCTCGCATCGTGATTTTCATGACACGATATCGAGACCTAATTAATCAGAAATTGACCAAACTAATCTTTAAAAAAGATTTTGAATACCACTTTAAAATTGTCTGCAAAAGACGACCTACTGTCAGTAGTATTTATAAACGGTGTCTATCTTGATTAGACAACACGTATGTCGACATATGTAAATGACACAAGAATGATAAAGTTTATTTATAGATTTTTTTTTTACTGACGGATTCTACAGAATCAAGAGCGACAGCTCTTTACATTTAAGTGTAATTTTTTTTTCTCACGATCACACGTAACAGTTTTTCGGTAATATGAGGATTATAGCAGCAGAAATTAACCTCGTGTTCATTGAGATAAAAGCATACTTGACAGGAAATAAAACGTATAAAAATAACTGGAAAAGCATCGTAAATTATGTTAAATTTATAAATTTATTTATATTTTTAGGTTACAATTGCTTTCTAGTACATGTGATAACTGGGAGAATTTACTCCGTAGTATTACAAGCCATATCAGAGAGAGAGAGAGAGAGAGAGAGAGAGAGAGAGAGAGGGAGGGAGGGAGGGATGGAGGGAGAGAGAGAGAGAGGTTGGACACGTGTTGCCTCTACCAAAGTTCGTGGTGAAAACATTGAATTTAACGTCTTTTGGCGGGATGTCTGTATTTCCGGCAGGAACAGTTTTTCTTGCATGCTGGGAGTAATTTTATTATTTTAAATCTTTGTTTAATTTGTTTTATACATCATTTTTATGTTATTGTTTTATTTTATTTTATTTATAATTGTCATTATTATTAACTTTATATTATTTTTATTTATTTATAATAATATTAATAATATTCCTACAAGGGTTGAAGAATGACTAATCACTGTTCAGTAATATATCACAAAAGCATATTAATTAAGTACTAGCAAAAAACGTGAAAATTTAACAGTTTTGCTATTTCATTTTTCTGATATATATCATAATTCTTAAGTCAAGTATTGTGAGTTCTACTATTATAAAATACCCGTGGAATTACTCCTATTCAATAGTTAAGTATTTGATCTTATTAACTTAAAAAATATTGAAATAAAAATTTCAAGAAGTAAGAGAATACAAATGAAAAGATTCAAAATTGACAAGGTTTTCCATTTCACTGAAGCAGACTTGAAATACATGAGAACATTATCGATTCCTCTATTTTTTTTTCTTTTTGAAACCAAACAGAGTCTCCAATATGTCTTTTTGCCTATTCTCACCATCTCAACGGAATAGTTCATTATTTATCAGGTATTAGCAAGCCTATGTACGTAGGAACACGCAGAATTATAATACTGTTATATTTTTTTTCTTTTTGCTTTGCAGTAAAATGTTGGATTCAAAAATGTTACGGATACAAATTCCCAAGAAGTAAATCAAGAAAACGTGCATGTTGGAAAAGAATACCTCGGAAAAAACACTTTAAGAAACGAAGACGATCTTCAAGAAGTAAAGGTAGATGGCGTTTGAGGAAAAGCAAAAATTGAGGACTTGTCAGTTACAGTGGAAGATAATATGATTTATTTAAACGAAAATTAGTGTTTCCTCTCTTCATGCGAATCAGTTCCCTTCACAAAACCCTGTTTATATTTTTTTTAGATTTACATAATTCTCAGACTCTTACTAGACCTTCCTTTTTTTTTTTGCTCCTTGCTCCGTCAATCATTACTGGTCAAAAACGCTACTCGCTCTTTTCCCTGCTTATCTTGCCTATCGATATGTTATATGAAAATTAAATTCTTTAAGCATTCTTAAATCTTTATACAAAACACGTACCGCTGTCTATTTCTTATTGTTAGCAACAGTTTTGTAGTTTCTATTCTTAAGATCACTTCGTTTCTAGCATGCACCTCCATTATATTCACACCATTCACCAGTAGAACAACGTATTGATTGTACCCCTAACTGATATATAGGAGACCAGCTTGAATTTGGACACGAGGGAAAATATTTTGCGCCTTCTAACCCAGTTAACTGAACGTTTACATCGAAAAATCAGTTGACTAAGCGGTGTTGGTGGTCACGTATGCTGCACAGTGTTCCAACTACGAAACGACGACCCACTCGAAAATGCATGGCTAATGGCGGTGATTGTGCTATGTCGTCCAAAAAACTTGTCCTATCCAACAATAAAATAGCGCTCCAGATACCTGTTCTATTTTTCCTGAAGCAAGAATATTTCATGGAGTTTTCCTCGAATCTATCACTCCCCTCACATTCGCCAATCTACCTATCGATCTATTAATAACCTTTAGCACCGTGCATAATATTACTTGCCTTTCCATCGCTTTCCATTACTTGCCTTTCAAGGCCTCTCAAGTTCAATCTACGTTGTAATCTGCTGCATTAGCAGGATATGACAACACAACTATGAAATTCAAGCACTATTGTTCAGGGATCAAACTCACCTTCAGTGGCAAGTGTATATTTTTTGTCCAGCAAATGAAGTCACGTGCAGAGTGATAGAATTTAAAAGCAATTTACATCGTCAATGATTATTTTTGTTCTTTGAGAAATACTTAAGAATTTTTTTTCTATTTTGACAGTGACAAAAATGAGCCAAGGAAGTAGTTTAACGAAGAGAATTATATTTCAGTTAATCTAATAATAACTATATGAACAGGAATCTATTATAATCCAGAAACATATCTAAATTTTTTTTTATATATATATATATATATATATATATATATATATATATATATATATATATATATATATATATGCATTTTGCTAAAAAAAATTCTTTCATAATTTTAATCGTTATTTTCGTAAATAAACATGATTTATTTTCATTCGCATGACATGTTTGTTTGAAAAACTGTATTTTTTTTTTTATTGTCAAATTCTGGATGTATATTATCTTTGCGATAATAGATTATGTTTAATAAAAATGCATGTATGTTAATTAAACATTTACAAAAAAAAGAAAATATTTAAATTTTCAACTATGAACATATCAAAAACCAAATGGTTGGAATTAGCTGCATATATAGATTTGGACAAATAAAATATATATATATATATATATATATATATATATATATATATATATAAGCCATTGGTTTAAATTGAAAAATCAAACAAAAATTTAAATGCATTTATATTTTTAAAATGAATTTAAATTTCATTCAATTTTATTCTCGTGTCCGTATATATATGTTTGAATTACATCTTTATAATTTTTGTTTTTTAAAAAAAAATGGATAAATATTCATTCTGTCTTTTTTTCGGTTAATATAATGTTATCAAACATTATCAGAAGATACTTACATATATAAATATATATATATACATTTATATATATTTGGTTATATATATATATATATTTGGTTGGATAGATGTGAGTTTGTGACCATGGGTTTCACGCTTTAGCGATCGTCAGACAAACTGATTAATTTTTTAAAAAGTTTGGGTTTATGTAGATTGCGTGTATTGGTGTTATTGTTATTGTGAAGTGGTGGGGAAATTTCGTCGTTTTGTCATTCATCGTACTAACGCAAACATCGATGTATGCAGACACATATACATACTTGGTCGTCCGTCGGGACTCATACATATATATAAACATATGTGGGCAGTTTCGGATATGACATATGTATGTATATACGGGTGGTGTTGTGTCTATACATACGCATTTTTGTATGTTGAAAAAAAAAGATTGGGAGTGTAGCGGAAATTTTCTCGTGAATGTCTCGTGAATATATATACATGTTAATTTTTTTTTATTTTCCAGTGAATAAACATTTCTTCGCATGTGTGTATATACGTGTGGTGGGGTTTGTATAAAATTATGATTGTAAAAATTATATTATTTATATTTATATTTAAATTTTGAAAAAAAAAAAAGGTTTTTTTTTATTTGTTATATTTAAAGATGGTTATTTTTTTTTTTTTTGATGACTGTGTATATGTAACAGGTAGAAATTTGTAATTCTTATTGGTTATTTTATATGGTGAAATTTAATATTTAATATGCTGGGTGATTTAGTTTAATTTAATAATTATAAACCTATCTAAATGATATGATGTGATAGTAATGTTGCAAGGGATTTGAGACAATGATAATATAATAAGCTAATAGTTATTCTAAATTGGTAGAAATGATTAGTAACGGTGGTGGGAGAATGATAAAACCATAAAAAGTTACAGTGATGGTAGCTTGAACAAAAAAGTGGTTGTTGGTGTTTTTTTTTATTTTTTTTATATGTATTAATTTATTTTGGTATAAATCCTGATAATAGGTATTCTGTGTAAAATTATGGTAGTTGAAGATTTAAGACATACTATATTAATGAAACACTTAAAAAAGGTATATGTATTAATTAAACACTTAAAATACATATATGTTATTTTAACACTTAAAAATTCATATATGTTTATTAAACGCTAAACATGCATATATGTTGACGGATAACTTAAAATTATGTATATATGATAATTAAAGAATTAAAAATACATCTATGTTAATTAAACTTAAGGCATTAATTAAATGTATCGCAATTAGTAGTATTTTATCAACCCTAGCCATAACTGGAGGCAACATGTGGGTATCAATATTTAATACCATAGTGAATATCTATGGAATGAAACAAGTTAATTAATGATCCTATGAGATGCCCAAATAAGGTCACATGTAAAATGGTTTCAGATTATTGCAGGCAAATATATTCTGCACTGTAGATACATACAAGCAAAAAAAAGTGTGTACTTTATTTTTTTCATATATATATATATATATATATATTTATATAACCCGCACTCCTATAAATTCAATTATTTGAAAATAAGTGGTCTAAACGCTGGCGACCGGTTTATTTGAAAGCTATGTATTGATAACCCTAACACCGGCCAATCAAGGTTCGAAGACACAATTCATATATAACCCGCAACGTTATATAATTTTCGCACCCTAAATATTTCGAGAAAAAAAAAAAGGACTATAGGGAATAAATAGTATATATATATATATATATATATATATATATATATATATATATAATATAAATAAGAAAGTGCAATAAAAATGCCATTATTATAAAAGATTATAAAAAAAACAAGTTAAAATCGCCAAAGAAAGTACAATGAATGTATTGAAACATAAAATGCTTTTGTGTAGCGATTTCAAGTATGTTTTTATTATAATCTTTTTAATAATAATAATAATAATAATGATATATATATATATATATATATATATATATATATATATATATATATATATTTTTGTAGTTTAGGCAATCAATCATTCTTTCTCATAACAGACAATTGAATTGAATATGATAAACAATTGCTTTTATTTTTATTTTATACAATTTCTCATGTAATCTAATATTTCTTTTCTTTTCAGATGATAAATTATATAAAAACTGCCCGAATGTTCCTTTTATCCGAGCGCTTTCGGCTATACATTTAGCCATTTTCAAGGATTAAATATTTTAACTGTTAAATAAGAAATAGTTTGTTGCATGTATGTTTTATAAAATATTTTCATTTTTTCAAAACACGGTCAAGATATTTTGTCCATGTTCGTAGTTAATATTATTAAGTGGTATATTTTATTGTTTTTATTAATAAGGTTTCCATTATTTTTAGCCTTTTTTTTTTTGCATGTAGATGATGCTATTATATTGATGTTGTCAACAAGTATGTTACAAATATTGTCCGGTAGGTCTCCATGAATATTTAAATGACACAATATCTTGACCGTGTTTTGAAAAATGAAAACATTCCTTTTCTTATTTAACAGTTAAAACATTTAATCCTTGAAAATACAACCGTTGTATATGTAAGAAAGCGTTCGAATAAAAAAAAAAAGAACATTCGGGGAGTTTTTTATATTATATCATATAAAAAATTCTTAGATCACATGAGAAATTGTATAAAAACTAAATAAAAGCGTAATTGATTGTCGGATTCAATGAAAAAATGCATACATATATATATATATATATATATATATATATATATATAATATATATATATATATATATATAAATACACACACACATAATGGTTAACATACATACATCAAACATGAAGAAAATTGAAAAGAAAAATTAGCATTTTTTCCCAATTCTCTCCTCCAGTTTCATATTTATATTTTAATATCAGTTGCTTGTATTAACAATTTTTTTCATCAACTACTTTGTTTTATATTGCCGACGATTTTATTTCTGAAGAAGTGTTGGCCAGAATCTTGCTTTTAAATCTTAAAACTTGATACTTTTGTATCTTATTTTAATAATAATAAAAATTATGATCCCTGTCAAAAAAAATCCTTTTATCAAAAAATATAATATATATAAATATATATAAAATATATATATATATATATATATATATATATAGTAAATCAAGACTGTGGGATACTCTTGATAGTAAATATCTGACAGCATCGACATCTGGAAATATTATTTCCACATGTTTGCTCTTATATATTCGTGTTTGGTGAATTTAATGCCCATCACACCATTTTGGCTCGAGAATGCTACTACTGACCGGGCTGGCATTCAAATATTTAACTAATCAATATATATCAACTCCTCACGCAGATAGTTGACTTAAAAAACGCGTTTTGCTCTCAACCTGGCAGGTAAAGGTAATCTCTTATCGATCTGTGTTAAAAACCTCCATCCCCGAATCTTGTAGCGCCACACAGCTCTGCCCACTTGGCAACTCCGATCACGCCGTGGTATCTGTCAACATTTCCTTCAACTCCACACCCAGCAATAAACCTCCCATCACAAGAACCTCGTTCTACTATCAACGAGTTGGATTGGGACTCGTTCCGTGACTTCCTCCGTGATGTCCCCTGGGATGTTGTATTTAAACACTATATGTCCAAGAATGTGCTTCTGAGGTCTCATCCTTAAAAAAAAAGCTGGAATCGACGCTTTCATTCCCTCAAGGAAATTTAAGGTCAAAAATTTTTTTCCCTTGGTTCTCCTTTGCTTGCTCAGCTGCCATTGCCCATAGGAAATTTTTCTTTCACCTATTTTTAGCGACATGTCGGACTGCAATAGACGTCTCTTTGCCTCCGCCCGTAACGAGTGTAACGTGTCCTCAACGAAGCTAAGTCAATATATTGCTGCTCGGATGAAGGAACGTATTGCATCTCGCAAATTTGTAAAATAAAGATTATTGGCGGGTCTGCATGAGTGTCCTGAACAATAGAAAACCCTCCATACCTCCTTTATTCAACCAGTTCGAGGTCTTGACCTCCTCTACCGAAAGGCTGAATGTTTTGCTATAAAATTCATTCATTTAATTCAACGCTCGACTCCAAAGGTGTACCCATACCAGACTTCCCTCCAAGAACTAAGGCCTTATTGAGTATTTTAACTTTTATAACCCCGTCATTGGTATTGGGCATTATCTCCAATTTGTTCCCCCACAAGGCTAGTGATGGAGATGGCATATCAGCCATTGTTTTGAAGAAATGCGCACCTGTATAGCGCCCGCCCTCTAAATAAACTATATAATTATATATATATATAAATCCTTTTTTCCTGACTGCTGGAAGTCCTCATCCATTGTTCCTGTGTTTAAGAACTCTGGAAACCCCTCTGATCCCTCTAATTACCGTCCTATTAGTCTCCTACCCCTCTTCGGCAAAAGTCTTTGAAGCCCCTAATCAATGCCGAAGTGGTTAATCAATTTACATCCCATAATCTGCTCTCAGACAAGCAATATGTTTTCCAATTTTACGCCCGATCTACAGCTGATGTTCTTACGGCCATCACTGAAACCGTCTACCAAAGCCTTCAAAATAACGGTGAGGCTCGTGCCGTGGCCTTCGACATCTCCAAAGCATTCGATAGGGTTTGGCATAGTAGAAGTCTTTCTTCGTAAGCTCCAGGGTATGGTGTTACTGGTCGATTGTTTGATCTAATACAATCATTCCTGTCAAACCGAGAATTGAAGGTCGTTCTCAACGGATTCTCCTCCAGTTCCTATCCCACGAACGCAGGTGTTATAAAGGCTCCATCCTTGGCCCCACTCTTTTCCTTATTTTCATCAATGACCTTCCTGACGCCATAGATTCCCAAGTTGGCATCTACGCAGACGACACTACATTTTACTCCTGCCTCAAAAAACAAATCTAGTGTCGGCGACAAAACTAACCTGGCCTGTTGCGTCTTGAAATGGACCTCCAATCGGTTGTTAACTGGGGCAAGAATTGGCTGGTCAACTTTAACGCCTCAAAAACTAAATTACTCTTCATTAACCACCATAGAGATCCTTCCCTGCCCCCCATTAGAATGTCTGATAGTCAACTTCCTGAGAGCAACTCCCTGCGTCTGCTCGGTCTCACGTTGACTGCTGACCTGAGATGGAACAAATACATTGAGTCAATTGCTTCTTCCACCGCGAGGAAAGTTGGCTCTCTGTGCCGCGCCAGGAAATTTTTTCCCTGAATCGATACTTCAAATATACAAATCAACCATTCGCCCTTGCATGGAGTATTGCTGCCATATATGGTCTGGGGCACCTTCTGTTTTACCTCGGAGTTCTTGACAAGATCCAGAGACGGATATGTAATCTAATTGGCCCTGATCTGGCGTCTCGTCTGCAGTCACTCTCTCACAGACGCGCCGTCGCCTCTCTCTGTCTTTTCTACAAATACTTTCATGGTAATTGCTCTGATGAGCTGCTTTCACTGGTTCCCAGACTCCATGAATTCAAGCGCCCTACGAGGCTGGCATCCCGCTCCCCACCCTTACACTGTAGAAACTTTCAAATGTAGCCGTCTCTTCTACTCCAATAGCTTCATACCTCGCACCTCTCGCCAGTGGAACACCCTTCCCAATTACTGTTTCCCTGAAAGCTATAATCTCCAACTATTCAAATGTAATGTCAATCGACATCTCCAGTTACCTTGATCTACCCACTATCCTTCTCCTCATTCTTTCTTCTATCACTCCTATCTGCTCTCGCTCTAAATCTTCCGCAACCCCCTGCATCCTAGTTGCTTCACGCCTTGGTTGGGGCGTAATACTTAAAATATATATATATATATATATATATATATATGTGTGTGTGTGTGTGTGTGTGTGTGTGTGTGTGTGCATACATATAAAAACAACTCACATACAACGCCAAGCATTCATTGGTTAATTAATCACCATCACGTTATTATAGACAATTTACAAATCGCAGCAATGCGACAATTTTGTAATCGCTCTATTTTTATGCAGTCAGTTTTGTGCACTTTTGGGAGAAACGGATCACAGAACCTTCTCGTCTTTTCCCATCCAGATCGCCTGAAACGTGAAGAATAATTCTTCCCCGCAGCGATCAATTAATTCCATATATCACTTATTTAAAGCAAGAATTTTTTATTAGCTAATTAGTGAGAATTCAGCTGCCAAACGAATCCACGACAGTTGAAACCATGCGCCAACCTTTTCACTCTCTCACACACACAACTCATATGCTGAATATATATTTGTATGTATTCACGTAAACTTTTCTAACACGGCAAATCTTTTAAGAACAGTCATTATAAGAGACACTCATGAACATTATTCCAGTGAACTTTGAAATACTAAAATAACAGTAAAAAGAGAGACAATTTATTTCAACCTTTACTTACTTAAATGCATGCTTTCTTTCACATCGTTGTTTGATATTGTACATCTTCTTAAATACATATTTTATGTGTAACAATGTCTTTGGCTTATCCTAATTCTACGTCAGCCCTGTTTTCTAATCTAAAGTTAAATTAATGTGGTGAAGTCCGCCACATATATATTTATGGAAAATAAATATAAAATATATTTAATATATAATATATAATATTTAATATATATATTTATGGAAATAAATATAAAATATATTTAATATATAATATATAATATTTAATATATATATATAATATGAAATATATAATATTTAATATATATATTTTTATTTATATATATATTATTTTATTTATATATATATATATATTTATATATATATATATATATATATATATATATATATATATATATATATATATATATATATATATATATATATATTTATATATATTATAGCAAAAATTTAGGTAATCCGTATGGGTAGACCTGAGGAGGATGATATCCAGAGAACTCAATGTAAAATTCAGAGCAGATATGTTTGAATAAAAGACTGACCACGTTAAGATTCCATATAATAAGCTTTAACAGGGTTCTGGGTCATCAGACTTTACTTCCAAAAGCTGAAATGAAAAAGGAAAAGAAATTCACACGTTTTTGAAGGACCTCATCAAGTATACGTAAATTTACGAAGTGAGGAAGTGAGGTGGGAGAGAGGATATGAGTGTGTCATATGTATCATTTCAGTTTCCTATTTTTAACCCCAGTGTGTCGGCTAGATGTTGCTCAAATTTAACGCGTCTCGTCTCTAGATATAGATGGCTAAGGGGTGAATGATAAGAACGACATTAAAGGAAGAAGTACAACAACCCTAATCAATTACATGACAGGTTTCACTCAAATTCTTAGACGCTGTTAATTCGCGTTACTTTAACGTCCATATTTGGGAGGTTATGGTTTGATAAATATCTAAATGTTAAAACAATCTACGAAGAAATTAATTAAGTTTTGGGTATTTTCTATGAAACAGTAGACAGAACATTGAAAGAGTAATCCATTTTATATTTAGTAATCTTTTTTATTCCACTAAAACTTTTATCTTATTGCTTATTAGGTTGACATCTATTCGTTTGATTTTTGTTCATTAAGTAAACTCGTGATTGTTTTTATGTACCCAGTTATTAACAGTTATTCCCATTTATTCCATTTAAATAATTTTATTATCAACACTGGGGTAGTATATTTCAATCTCAATTAAAATATCAATCTAAACTTTACCTTCGTGCTAAAAGCATAATATTTTTTTTTTTTAAATCCACATTGCAACAAATAGCGTTTGCGGTTTCTGAACAAAAAACAAAATTTGGACGGTTTTATATATAACTGATCAGTATTCTGATTTGATATATATGAATATTCATATGACAAGTATAATAGGTCAAAAAGGAATATATATAGAAAATAATAAGAATATATTTTTAAAAATATTTATAATGCTTTTAAATATAATTAGTATTTCATTTTACTTTTATTGAGAAGAAATCTATGTGCCTACACTTCAGAAATGTGTTTGTCGGTTTCTTATAAATATCCAAGAGCCAAGTAGATTATAATACTTATTATCTCCCATACTGTGTAAAAGCAAATTTCGCCATGTTGCTGAGAAAAGAAAAGATTTTTAATAAACCTTTTTGAATTTTAGTATTCTAAATAGGTGAAAATAAAGAAAATGTCGCAAAAGACAATTTCTCACAATCTCTCTCCCCTCTCTCTCTGTATATATAAAGGAATCGGAGAGCTGAGTTCGAATTCCAGTCGATTCCATTACATTCACTTACGTGCTAATTTTCTTCATATTGGAGTTTCTGACGCGAATGTCAAGCAGTAGAGCATGCCATTTCCAAATATCTGGCGGAGTGAATTGTGTCATGGTGCTCTTTTTCTCAAAGACCATGCCCAACTAAGCCTAATATACTGTGTAGTCGACAAAAATGTAGTTTTTGAAATGAACAAACAATTTCGGTCATTTTGCTGTAAGCAAAGCGACATTTATCGAATTTGTACTTATTCATTATAAAAGTAAAGATATAGTTTTGCTAGAATTCTGATGAAACCTCTTCTTCTTCTTCTTCTTCTTCTTCTTCTTCTTCTATGTAGTCTTCCCTTCAGGAGAAGGACGATCATAGCTCTCCACAATTTCCTATCCTTTGTAGCTCTTCGTAAGGTTTGTCTTTTTCCAATCTCTTCCTACTCCCAGTTTGCTCCCATTATGCGACAGAGAGAGAGAGAGAGCCCCCCCCCCTCCAGGTGGATTTATTAATCAACAGTTCTAAAGGATTGGGATGAAGGTACTAATTAGTTGGGTAGAAGGAATTCCGGAGTAATTCCAGAAATAAGTTTTCTTTTTTTTAATTGTTGAGTTATTAGTTAATTGGGTTAAATAATTGTTGATGAGTGATTAATGGGTGGGTTCGTTACATTTTAAAGCTTATGATAAATGGTGAAGTGGATTTTTGGGTGGTCTGAAAAATGAAATCCGGCCAAAGTCCTTAGAGGAGATAAGTACTTTTCGCAAGGCTTAAGGGGATGATGTCTGCGGTAAACCCAGCAGGGATACCAAATTCATTTTTAGTACCACTTGAGAACTAGTTTCTCGCAAAGATTCAGAGATTAGGCGGAAACACATGGTGGTCAAGGCGATTTGCATATTAAAATTCGTGGGCGGTGACTAAAATTTGTTTAGCTTCGCCCCACTCTATATAAGCCGCCTGCACGCTTGAGTTGAACAGAACGCGGACAGAAGGCGGAGAGAAGGCGGCGGGAAACGGCTTGGTGGGTTTTGCTGGTCTGGTCAGTTGATTGTCATGTGTCAAGGAGGCCGATCCGAACAAAGAGGTAGAAATAGAACCCGTACGATTCTAGATAACTTCGTCAACAAAGCTGTGAGAAAGCACACTGCTATATCGTAGCGACTTTCTCTCTCTGTGACTTTCCGGCCCAAACGAGTGAATCTCGTTAAGACACTTTGTGGAATTTCTTTGGTAGTGACATAAAAGCAGTAGCCTTTAAAAGGATTTTTGTACAGGAACCGAAAATATTGCTTTTTTTTTTTATCCTTGCGGTTACGAAAAGATCTTTTTTTCTGAACGAATAGCGATTCCTTTCAGCCATTTCATCCTTTACCGCCGGACCGTTCTGAAGGATCGGAACACTGCTGTTCGGGTGGTTCCTTCAGCTAACCGGAGGAGGATCAGGTGGCTTTCTTTTAGCAGCTAGAACCACCGGGGAGAAAGGACATAGCTGCTGGCGGCAGGACTTTTACGTTAGATTACGCTGTGTAACAAAATTTTTACTATCTATTGTCTTTGGTCAAAAAACTATTATTTCATAATTGAGAAAAAAAGCAAAGGAAATGATTCTATTCCCTTCAAACATTACTTTTGTAACCTGAATATCGATGTTTTGAAACTAACCTATTTTCCATTATATTCCAGACATATTCAGTGCTGAGTTGCTGAAGGGGAACTTTTTAGTAGTTTCAAGAACTTTCGGCAATTTTCTAAAAAATTTCAAGAATTTCTGAAACATTCTGCCAACATAGATCACGATTATAAATACAGGTAATGTTTATAAAAAAGCATTTAGTTTTTTGAATTCAAACTTTGTCGTCACAGATTGTAGACGAATTTTGTTATGCGAATAAACTAAAATGAATTATATTCGTCTTGTTCTCAAGATTTGGCAGTTTCCCAGTTTTCCCAATGGGAATAGGTAAATTTCTGAAATCTCATTATCCTGGTCAAAAAAAGCAAAGTTTGAAAGAAATATCAACCATTTCTATACTTTCGAAGCGTAAGCATAAATTAAATGACAGTTGCTATTCAAGGACAAAAATCTTGTTAAAAATGTTATCCTTAAAACTTCTTTTGCCTAGGACTTGTTTACTCCATTGTATCCTCAGCATCCTTCCATAGAAACGTACGTCAAATTCTCTTTTTCATTTGTGGAGAGATTGTCCAGTATTCACTGGAAGGTGGCCTGATATTCTATAACGTTTCAGGGCTTTTTCTTTGTTTTTAACGAAATTTAGACCATTTTGCACCTAAAATTTTAATAATATAATTTTTAAAAAAATTTAGGAAACTGTTTATTGTATCTGATGATTATAAGACCAAAAAGCAGATAAAACTCACATGCTTATAGCGATTTACCAAGCGTAGCTTAGATGTGACACAAGGCCGAAAGTATGGAGCACGAAAACTGACAAGCATATAAGACTTCTCATTTCGGCAAGAAATATTAATAATACCTCGAATGTTACCGGAATTTCATGCATTCTAGGGTTGCTTATCGTCCACTTCATGTTCCTTTACGATCTTTTGTAGACGGGTAGAAGTTTATCGTTTGTTTCCTTCTTCGGATTGGGTTTCAGGTTCCTTCTAAAATCTACTCCAACTCTATGCTTCTAACGTCTCTGCCTAAACTCGGTAATTTTTTTACTATTTATGTATTTAGTTTTCCTCAATAGGAGTAGATATATTCGCTTATCGGTCGGCTCACACACATTTCCAGTCTTTTCGAAACAGGGCTTTATTTCTTGTTTCCTCTTTCGGATTGGGTTTCAGGTTCTTCTCATTGTCTTTCACTCCCTGTAGCCTCTTGCATCTTAGTGACATTATCGCTTTGCTTAGGGTGAGTTGATTAAAAAAGCACAAAAAACTAAAAGAAAACAAGTTTCTTTTTTGTGCATTTTCTACAAATTGATGAAATCCTATTAGTAAAGGGAAGCTAGAAAAATTTTTGTTAACTGTAAGAAGACAGAATGCATGGTTTCTAAAAAAAAAATACAAACCAGAGTCATAGCTGCATATTGGGGATGGCTATTCAAATACATAATTTTATCTATCTGGTTATTGTAGTAACAAACGAAAGGAGTGTGACACAGAAATCCGAAGACATGAACAAATATATTCCAGAAATTATGCAAAGTATTAAGAGACTGAAAAACAAACAAACAAACAAAAAAACAAAACAAAACAAAAAACAAAACAAAACAAAACAAAACAAAAATCACGGCGTAGATTAATATTTAGATAATATTCAATGGCGGCACTCTCGAGGATTTTTCTTCTGAGTAAATTATTTTCTTTTTTTATGAGTGTAGCATTTTTCAAATCAAAATTGTGTTTGGAATTATTTTTTATGTATGACCGATGATCACAGATGCTTTTTTTATATTTCTCCAATATATTGTAAGGAACAATTTTGACAATTAATTTTATATAACCCTGCTTCAGAATTATTATTGTTATGAATGTTTGTAGATCTGATTATATCCATAATGGCTTTTTATGTGCTTGTGATTATTTTGGTGTTAGATGGAATAGGTTTTGTTCTGGATAGTCGACGTTATGGAGTTGTGCAAATTCTTAATTATATTAAATAGAAACCTATAATTATTCCAGATATAATTTTAGAGGAATGGTTTGAGCTGAAACTGTCCGGGTCGTTTTTGTTGGTAGCTTTTCTATGAATATCCAAATTAAGTTCGTTATTGTTTTTGTGTAACATGATATCTAGGAAAGAAATATTGTAGTTTGTTTCAGTTTCAAAATGAAGTCTATTGTCAGTTCAACATTGTTAAGTTACTTGATAACATCTGTTAAATTAGTATTTTGTGGATGTATTAATAGTTATTCGTCTGTGTCTGAAATAGGAAGAGTTTGGAGGTAGAATGTTTTAGAAAGGGTCAATTTCTAAAAACTCTAAAAATAGACAAGCAAGAACGCCGCTGAGAGGAGATCCCATAGGTAAACCAAATTTTTGTCTGTAGAGTTGGTTATTAAAAGTAATGAAACAGGGGATTAGCTGGCATATTTTTATGATTTTATGTGTAGGTAGAGGTAATTTAATTTTTGTTTTTGCTAGTGTTGTTTTAGTAGATTTAAGCATTTCTCTACAGGGATGCTTGTCTAAACTAGCCATATATTTGTTTTTAATGTCTATATGTTTTAATTAGTTTTGGAGGTCACCTCAATTATTTTATGTGCGATGGACTAATATTGCCAAATTGGAAAAAATAAATTATGTAATAAATGGTTGGGGTGGAGGTTGGAAAATCTTAGAAACGAGTGTGAGTTTAGTAAATGGGCGAGTTGAAAAATTAGTAATAGAAGTAGATAGGTTTACTTATTGTCCGGTTCACACTCCTCCCTTGTCATTTGAACAGGAGTAGAGGTTTATCTCTTGTTTCCTGTTTAGTTTTGGGATTCCAGTTCATTCTAAAGTCTTTTCGTTCTCTTTTCTGGAAAGAGCGATAACAGCTACTGGATTTCATAAATCTGTTTTACTAAAAAAGAAAAAATTTACAAATTTCAACCGAAAGTTGCTCGGTCAATGAATGCGAAATATTTCCTTTTAGGGAAACCTCTAATGTTACCCTTACCAAAAAGATTTATTCATTTCCTGAGTTAGCTTCTTTCCACCCGTGTATGCATACCCACCCCCATATATGCAGAAAAGTGTCAAGCAAATTATTTCATTCTTACAACTTACTCTTTCTTCTTTCTTTACTTTTTTTCTCACTTTCATTGCGCTTTTTCCTCTTTAAATTGCTCCTTTCCCCTCTCTCTCTCTCTCATTGCGCTTTCTCTCTTTAAATTGCTCCTTTCCCCCCCCTCTCTCTCTCATTCTTTTTCTTTAAATTGCTCATTTCTTTCTCATTCTTTTGCATTGCTTTCTCTCTGTAAATTGATCTTTTTCTCTCTTTCATTGCTCTTTTTCTCTCTTTAAATTGCTCCTTTCTCTCTCTTTGCCTCATTGCTCTTTCTCTTTTTCATTGCTTTTTCTCTCTTTTTCATAAATATCTTCTTTTTCTTCTTCTACTCTTACCACCTTTCTCTCTCTTTTCCTAGTATAGAAAAAGACATTTTTAAATTTAGGTTAACAAAATATCTTTAAAAATAATTTTATGATTTTATTTTTATTTATTTCTAGTCGTAATAAGTTTATTGGATATTCCTTCGTAAGTCTTATAAAAGCGCTTCGTGATCTGAGAATCTGTCATTCTTGAAATTGGGTGTCGTCCCTCAAAGAAGTAGAACTGATCAAGAATTCTTTTTATTGCAAACATGATTCGCATGTTGGCACTATATTCGTTCCTGTTCCTTCTGGATTCAGCACAAGTAAGTACATTTCGACGTTTCAATTAATTAAAAAAAAAGGAGTAATGAAACTTTGCCTACCAATTCTACTTATTATTTTGGTCATGTCTCTCCACAACTTCCTATTCTTTGTAGCTATTAGCAATATTAGGCCTCTCTCTATTCCTCCCAGCCCTTTCTCTGCCACCTATGTACACCATCATTTTAGGTAGATTATTCACTGTTTCCCTCTTGTCTTCAATATCTTCTGTGAGTATCAAATTCCCCAAGCCCTCTTTCCTCACTGTGTGTTTCGGACATCTCAATTGTCTCGTTCTGATTTTAAAGACAAGTATTTCCACTTTCTTTAAAACTTTCTCGTTGGTCACATACTCCCTCCATGATATACTCAGTATCGCCCTCATACCTGTTGCCTCAAATCTATATAGAATAATTGATATAATCGTATAGCATAGGCGAAACAATGTAATATTTTCATTTCTTTTTCCTTTTTTAGTACTTATCTTAGATAGTATGGGCGTCTTATAAAAGATCTGTGATTTGGTTTGTATTATGACCTATCAATATTTTCGTGGTTATTTAATGAGGAATTCTGTCATTTGACAGCTTTGATATACAGGAAAAAAAAGGTAGACACAGGTTTAGTTTGTACGAAAATCAAAAAGTTATACATCTGTTTAGTTTGTACGAGAATTCAAATATGGGCACATGGCCGAGTGGTTAGAACGTTTGCTTTTTAATCATGAGGTTTCAAATCTCACCAGGGTCGATTTATCAGGAAAGATATTTCCTGGTGTTATTGGGTCGATGAAAGCGTGCAGCACATTTGAAAAGTGCCTGAAAACCATACCACGGGTTGACCCAAGCCTTGTGAGTGAAAATGAGTGGACGATAGCAGTGCGGACCACGAAGTCACAAGTCAGTGGACGAGGGCTTGAGCTTGCTGGTCTAGTTAAAATTGTTGATTACGCTAGTTTTTCAGAAACTCTAACTAAGGTCTGCTCAAAATTTTTTTGAATAAACACGAATGCGCCTGAGCAAGCGTCTGCAATATTAGACGTATGCTCGAATACGGGTGGCGCTATACGAGAATCAAAAAGGTGCAGGTTTAGTTTGTACGCGAATCAAAAAAGGAGCTAGATGTTTGGTTTGCACGAGAGACAAATTTTTTGGACAAATTTATAGTATACAGCGTAGATCAATGTTTACCAAGAAATGTATTTACTAGATTTCAGTATATTCAAATAGCAGGTTTAAAACTGTCATAAATACGAAAGAAAAAAAACACAAATTCTTGAAAGCATTAAAAAAGGTTTTCGCTAATATGAATAGGCATAAGAAATTAAATGTTTGAAATATATTCAATAAATGGCCACCAGAGACAAAATTTATATGCACGTCGTTATGTGTATCACTAGGACACATATTTTGTTGTGCTTTCTGGTATGTTTTTACTGGCTGAAATTAAGTTCACATCATTTTCAACTCTGGGAAAAAAAAACGGGTGAATGTTTCTGCCCAACTATTTGAACAGGGCGGGACCAAGAGATATTCATTTATTCTTTTATTGAATCGAGGCGGAAACAATCTTGGCACTCTAGAACATTGATCACTAGGTAACCTCTAGATTCCTTTGCCACATTAACATACAGTAACTCATTAAAGTAAATCCTTTAACCGTATGTAAGAGATTCAACTGTCATTTGATAGTTTTTTGCATCGGAATCGACTACAGAATAAATGCAACAATCGTTATAGTAAAATTAAACTTCATTTTCTTTTGTCCCATAGCAGATCATTGCAAACACTGCATTTCCTGATTAACTTCGTGTTAAACTTTTGTCGCTTTCTGGCAGACCCATGTAAGATTAGTAAATATAATTATGCGCCTTACCGTGAAGCAGTAGTTAACAGGATAGATTATTATTTTATGGAATCGATTCTCACAAGGTGCCATACTGTGTAAACTTATTTTTTGTCCCATAGAAAGGGATCTACTCATTAAACTGAAACAGTTTACGATCAATATATTTCTATATAATTAATTGAAATTCTATGTGCAATAAGTTACTTCAGTCTAGTCGAAATCAAGTATGACACAAGGATACTTTTATTGAGTTAGATTAATTTTTATTTTTAACCTATGTCTTACATCTGTCAACATCACTAGAAAAGATTAAGAGCAAACATATATATGGATAATATTTGAAATAGATGTTAAAAATTTTTTTGTGTCTGCTGCTGTGTTGAAATGTAGGAACAGATACAGTATTTTGAAATAGAAACTAGTTAATTTTAAATGTGTATCTTCCATCTGTAAATATATATATATATATATATATATATATAAAATAAAATGGGATGTACGGCAAGATGTGAAACGAATGCACGGCCGCAATTTTTGATGGATTGGCACCAAAATTTACATGCAACAGTTAGCGAAGAAGGCAAGACCGACATTGCATTTCCAAACTCCCATCGATAGTGGAATAATCAATTTTTCATGCTTCTACGGCAGTTTTCATGTAGTTTGCGGCCATTTTCTACTGGCCAGAGTGAGAGCCTATAGCTGGCTGTCACAAATAGGCAGGAAAATTTTATTGGCCAGCGTGAGAGCCAGCAGCTGACTGACACGAATGTTAACTAGCATGTAAAAAAAATCGATAGCTGCATTCGTCACAAGTCGGAAAAATTTAAATCTGTATGGCACTTTACTCCAATTAGCACATTCGCTTGCTTAAACTCAACGTTGATTCTGATTCCGCAGAACTGGGTTGGGTGTGAAAAATATTTGTTGTTAACATTCTTTTTTCATTCGGTTTTTCCAGTTACAAGTCCTTTTTCAAAGCTGATCGTTTTGTGCTTATTTTGTTTAGTTCTTTTTTCGTAACAGATTTAATGTTTAGTCTAGAGCTTAGAAAAAATTCGCAGTGTGAGATAGGCAAGAAGTAAGGCATGTAGCAACATCAGAACAGCAAAGGGCACTCCTTTAAAGGCAAGGAAGAGCAAAAATATATAAAGTCATGTGATAGCGATTGCTGCATGAGTCGTACGATTTTTGAATCAAGCACAGGCAACACCGGGCCATACTGATAGTATAAAAATATATATATATATATTTGAGTGCTGGTGTTAATATAATGCGTTTTGAATGAAATCGTGTTAGCTGTGAGGACAAAAAGATATATTTATTATATATATATATATATATATATATATATATATATGTGTGTGTGTGTGTGTGTGTGTGCGCGAAGAAGAAAGAGGGAGATAGAAAGAGAAGTGGTTAGCATCAGCCATGCGGATGGAGGGCAAACATATTGTTTAACCTTTAGCACTCTGAATTATTAATATTACATCCATTTTCACTGCATTTCTTTCCAAGTCTTTCAATAACCTTATTGTTAATTTCACTTAAAGCTGTTTTCTGTTACCATAGCAGGGTATGACAACGCAACTATGAAATTCAAACAAAATCAAATTCAAAGAGTCACCTTCAGTAGCACGATAAACATTTTGTACTGCAAATGAAGTCACATACATTGTAATAGCGGTTAAGCTGATTAATAGAGAGCTGTTTTATTTTGAAGACGTTAAAATTAACAACCCGGCCCACAAAATTAAGAATCTGTTCCTACCCTT
This sequence comes from Acanthosepion pharaonis, assembly GCA_903632075.3. Classification (NCBI taxonomy): domain Eukaryota; kingdom Metazoa; phylum Mollusca; class Cephalopoda; order Sepiida; family Sepiidae; genus Acanthosepion; species Acanthosepion pharaonis. Next base: position 203,089 of record CAHIKZ030003200.1, read on the forward strand.
TGACAACAGACTGTAGGTAATTATTTCAAATTTGATTTAGATTTTATCAAGGATCTTAGGTGAATGATAAAGAATTTTCTTTTTGAAGGCTTTAAAATTGAGAAGCCATTCATTGTTTCAGTTAACAGACAGGTCATTTTTGAGATCAGCTGCTCATTTAAGCTTACCGAATCTTTAAAGTAACCAGTAAATAGTTGGTTGCTCTATTCCGAGTATGCTCAGATGCCTTCCTATCTCCTGTTACAGATGCTTACTCCCACGCACTTATGATTCTTCATCACAGAACGAACCTGTGGCTTATAGGGCAACAATACTGAGCGAGACTTAGTTAAAATTTTGGGCACGAGAGAAGGCATTGTGACGTGATCAACAGTTTTGAACAAAACCAACATTTGATCATGATGACACGTGACAAAACAAACATCGGCGCCTAACCTAGATTTTGACCAACCTGTAGCAAGTTTTCACGCGTGGTACTGAATGCAGAGATCGTCTTACTATTACTATGAATCCAACTCCTTGAAATATCTATCTTGGTGTGATTTCTACACGGCACTCATTTTTGGAGCGCTAACGGTCAGACAATTCGACTGCGCGGGGCATACTATAGGAAAATAGTAGATATTAAAATAAATATAAATAAAACACTTCTTGATTCTTTTGAAATATTAAGCAACTCTATAATAATTTGAAATAATTTGTTTCAAAGAATTATTCTTTTACAATTTTTTAGGTTTCGAGTTTAACAACAGCCACAGAAAGCCGTGAAACAAGCACAGAGGAAGAAAATTATACACAATCAGTTGAAATTACGACATCCACAGAGAATGAATTTTTATCGACATCAAACTTAGCGACAGACCAATTTTCGACAAGTGAGTTTTTCAACTCGAGTGATAGCCATATTTCGGCAACAACACCAGATATTAAAGCAACATTACAACCAAAGATAGAAACAAATTTATCTGACTTAGCAACAAACCAATTTTCGCCAGGTGAGTTTTTCAACAACAACGCCAGATATGAAAACGACATTATCAACAACATTATCGACAGAGATAGATTCAGTTTCAAACCAATTGACCAAGTTCAGTTCAACGCTGTCATCTGACTTAACAAAAGACCAATTTTTGAAAAAGATTTTAAGAACAAGACGTATTTCAACAACAACACCATGTAGGACGACAAGTACAACTCAAACAATGACGCCAACTACAACACAAACAACAACTCCAAATACAACACAAACAAAAAGGCCAACTACAACCAAAACAACAACGCCAACAAGAACCCAAACAACGACACCAACTACAACACAAACAACAACGCTGAGTACAACAGAAACAACCACGCCAACTACAACGCAAAAAACGATTCCAAATACAGCCCAAACGACGACACCAACTACAACCCAAGCAACGAATCCAACTACAACCTAAACAAAAACACCAATTAGAACACAAACAACAACGCCAACTACAACGCAAACAACGACTCCAACAGAAAAACGCCAAACAACGCAAACAACGATTCAAAAACAACAAAAAAGCCAACTACAATCCAAACAACAACGCCAACTACAACACAAACAACGAATGCAACTAGAACCCAAAAAACAACGCCAACTACAAACCAAACAACGACATCAACTAGAACCCAAACAACAATGCCGACTACAACACAAACAACCACGCCAACTACAATCCAAACAACGACTTCAAATACCACCCAAACAACGACACCAACTACAACCCAAACAACAACGCCAACAACAACCCAAACAACGGCTCCAACTACAAACCAAACAACAGACGAACTACAACAAAAACAACAACAGCAACTGGAACCCAAACAACGACACCAACTACAACACAAACAACAACGCTGAGTACCACAGAAGCAACCACGTCAACTACAACGCAAACAAAGTCTCCAAATACAACCCAAACAACGAGAACAACTACAATCCAAACAAAAACGTCAACTACAACCCAAACAATGACTCCAAATTAAACCCTAAGAAAACGCCAACTAGGACCAAGCAACAACGCCAACGACAACCCAAACAACAACGTCAACGAAAACACAAACAACAACGCCAAAGACAAATAAATACAACACAAACAACAACGCCAATTACAACCCAAACAACGGCACCAACAACAACCCTAACAACAACATCGAATACAACCAAAACAACGACTCCAAATACAACCCAAACAACAATGCCAACTACAACTCAAATAACAACTCCCAATACACCCCAAACAACGACATCAATTACAACCCAATCAACAACGCCAACTACAACCGAAATAAGGACTCCAAGTACATCCCAAATAACAACATCAACTGGAACCTAAAAAACAACGCCAACTACACCCCAAACAACGACACCAACTACAAAACAAACAAACACGCCGATTACAACCCAAATAACCACGCCAACCCCAACACAAACAACGACTCCAAATACAACGCAAACAACGACACCAACTACAACAAAAACAAAAACGCCAACTACAACCCAACATATACTACAACTACAACCCCAAAAAAGAAAACAACTACAACACAAACAACAACG
>CAHIKZ030003201.1:0-5000 GCA_903632075.3 Acanthosepion pharaonis
AATACACCATTTTGAACTAATCTGACTCTTGTAAACATAGAGAAAGTATACAAGTTAGAAAGTGAGGATTTGTCAATACTTGGGAAATATATTAAAGTGTATTCCTGTTTCCTTCTTTGTGGTTTTCAATTTAGAGCATTGCTTCTTGAAGACTTTTTATCCTACTTTTTAACCGATATAATTCCCAACGGCATATATGTGAAATGAATGCAACGAACCTGGTCTAAATTTGAACTTGACACACTGATTCCACTTTTCGTGCCAATAATTTATGCTACCCAGAATACCTTCCGACTCTTAAACAGGAACTCTAATAAAACTTTCCCATGCAAATCTGGTCAAGTGTCAGAGAAAGCGATAAAGACAGAGAAATCTCTCAGGCTTTAACATTCCTAAATGTTTAAATTGAATAAGTCACAGAAATTTCTCCTTCGGTGATTATCCAGAAAACTGTCATATAGTCAACGCTCTCCCCTTGATTAAACAACTGGCTCGGAAATAAGAGATACGCCCTGCTACTTACCACAATCTAAGGTTGTTACTTATGATTTACAGAATAAAAACGTGAACAAATGATCAACTATTCGTCGTATATTTTCACTTGTCACCTTTGAAGAGAAACATAGCTTTTTAAAATGTGGTTTACCTAGACCCCTTTTACATAATGGGTACTCTATAAATTGCTAACGTACCCTGGCTTTTGTCGTAGAACCCAGCAGTTGTTTTTAAGGAATCGGGGCTGCTATGCTATTAAACTTATAGAACGGTCGCTTCTAATTTAAGGGGAAGTCCTATTTGATTAACTGGTTTATTTGTTGTTTTTTTACGTCTTATCGACCTTTTGCGGGTTATTTAAAGTCAGAAAATATATTTAAGGCGTAAGCATTTTTTCTTTTAGATAATAATGATTTAGTCCTACAAGTTCTACTAATTAACCCATAGCTTTGGTAGGGCTGAAGAAGTGGATTCACACCATTTTGATTTTTACATATGCACAAAAAATTATTTGCGCTGGCAGTGAATGCTGGAAAATGTCTTCGTGGGTATGGAGCAGACTAGAGGCAAGAGAGATGTAGTTCTACAGGAGGATGCTGAGCATGCAATCTACGAAACATATGAGCGAAGAGGAAGTGTTAAGGAAAACAGGGACGAAAAGGACACTTTTTGCTTAGGACCAGAAATAGACATTTGAAATTGCTGGCATATATAATAAAGAAAGTAGGCTTGAAGAATTTTACACACACAGGGCAAGAGGCAGAGAGAAATATCAAGTCAACAATCTAACGGAGTTTGTGTAAACGGATGATGGGACAGGATCTGGGAGCTATTGCAAAAGAAGAAGAATTGTTTAAATCTACAAGTGATAGGAAGCTACGGAGAGCCTTAATTGTACACGTCCTGAAGGGACAAGCCACATAAAAGAAAAGAAAATCCTGAAGCATATTCTCAAGAAAGAGCCCCGGGGTGATTAATGGATTAATGTGAGAAGTCACAGATATTTGGAAGTGGATTATGTTAAAATTGCGCCACTCCCCCAATGTGTGACTGCAGGCATCAGGGCATTCCCTGTAAGCTTTGGTGCAATGGGAGAGATATTTGATCCTTCTTGTATGTATGCATCGCTAGGGTGTAAACATGAGAACCTGCACATATTTGCATATGTGTTTGTGTAAAAAAAAATATTGCCTATCTATACTGTCAGCCATCCGGATGTACCTGCTGACCTTATCCCCATTATTTCACAGGAATCCAATTTTTCATTGGGCTCTCTGTAGTATTTTCTATCTTTCCCTACCTCTCTTCCCCCTTCCCTCTCTCTCCCTTTTCTCTCTATCTACCTCTCCTTCTCTATCACTCTCATTCTAGACGTATGGCCACATTACGTTGAAACACCGGTCCCCGTATAATCACCGAAGTTAAGCAACATCGAGCCTGGTCAGTACCTAGATGGGGCGGCCGTTTGGGCATACCAGATGTTATAAACTCAGATGTGCGGGTGCTACAATGACTGGGAATTGTTAATCAGAGAGCCGAGTTCCAATTCAAGTTGGAATCCATAATGTTCACTTACGCACAAATACCCTCAGGAAAGGCATGTACCCACATTTCACCCCCCCCCACCACCACCAGGAACGAATTAATCATAAAGATTTTTCATTATACCAATATTATCTGCGCCCCACCTAGAAATCTTACAATGTAAAAAATTTTCTGACTTTAAATAACCTGCAAAGGGTTGATAAGCCGTACAAAAATCGATCCAATTAATCAATGAGTCTCCCTCGCTCTCTTTCTCTCTGTTATACTCTCATCTATAAATTGCACATTTTTAGGTTTTTTTTTAAAGCATTTCACCCCAAGCAAGGCGGGAAGCTACTAGCACGCAAGGGGTTACAGAGGATTTGGAGCGAGAGCAGATAGGAGTGATAGAGGAAAGGATGAGGAGAAGGATAGTGGATAGATCAAGGCAACTGGAGATGTCGATTGACATTACGTTTGAATAGTTGGAGTTTATAGCTCTCAGGGAAACTAGAATAGGGAAGGGAGTCCCACAGGCGTGAGGTGGGAGATATGAAGCTATTGGAGTAGAAGAGACGGCAACATTTAACAGTTTCAACAGTAAAAGGGTGAGAGCGGGATGCCAGCCTCGTAGGGCGCTTGAATTCATGGAGTCTGGAAACCAGCGAAAGCAGCTCATCGGAGCAATTACCGTGAAAGTATTTGTAAAAAAGACAGAGAGAGGCGACGGCACGTTTGTGAGAGAGCGACTGCAGACGAGATGCCAGATCAGGGCCAATTACATTGCATATCCATCTTTGGATTTTATTAAGAACCCCGAAGCAAACAGAAGGGGCTCCGGACCATATATGGCAGCAATACTCCATGCAAGGACGAATGGTTGATTTGTAGATCTGAAGGCTCGACTCCGGCGAGAAAAAATTCCTGGCGCGGCAGAGGGAGCCAATTTTCCTTGCTGTGGACGAAGCAATTGACTCAATGTATTTGTTCCATCTCAGTTCAGCAGTCAATGTGAGACCGAGCAGCCGCAGAGAGAAAATTTAAGTAAAAGCAAATCTTGAATTATCGATGGTTTGACGAAACGAATCATTTATTGATTTCTTTTTTGCTAAGATTCTACATATATACTATTTTTACTAAATATTCTCCTATTAAAAGGCTCAAGAGCCACTTAAGTTAGCGGGTGAACAAAATGTTGTTGTTTTATCGACATAGGAGGGGGAGGGGAATTAAGTGCAGATTATGAACATACATATGATGGGTTACCGTTGACTGTACTCTTGAAAAGATCAAGGGTGTATCAAAAGTGGGAGTTTGTTCGATAATGAAGCATCCCGTGGAAAGAAGCTGTCCGAATGGATCTTCCTGCTTAAGAATGGAATCAATCAATCAATAAAAAAAACCAGCATCATGAAGTCCAAGCTGTTCACCAGACAGGGCATGGATAAAGCAGGGTTAGGTTATAAAATCATATCCCCTGTTTTGAACATCTCAGGTATCATAATTAAATCTATGACCCGCAAATGGAAAGAGTATGGCATAACTGCAAATCTACCAAGACAAGGTCTAACTCTTTCAAAGATAGGGCCGAGCAGGTGGAGGTAGGTACTTTCTGGGACCATATATGACCCGTGATGTGTGCGGCGTCCCAAAACTAAAGAACCGAATACAGTCACTACAGTAGTTAGTATACAATGTTGTAGCTTATGCCAAAAAATTCTGGTTCCCGATCCTTGATTTTAAAACCAAGCAAGCACCCCAAGTACTTAGAATATAGACGCCATTTTCTTTGTACTCACGTTTCTCCTCTTCGCATCCATTTTTTTCTTGTGCGAAGCTTTGCATAGTTAAAAATAAATAAAATAACGAAGACTGACTCATTGCGCCAATCTCGAGTAACGTTTTCAGATGACATGAAGAGTCTATTGAATCAATTGCTAAATCGAGTGACAGAACTAATTTCAACTCGGAACTAATATCAACACGGGACTAATTTCAAGTCGATTTAAAATCAAAGCTATCAATCTTCGTGAATTTCTAAACAAAATGAAATGAGTTGATGTTAATTAATGGTAGACTTATAAATATGTAAGGCTTATTCTGGCGAAAGAAATTATCAAAGAAATATGTAATTATTAATATTAAATTAATTAATATTAAATAAAATATTATTAATATAAAATATAAATATTATTAATTAATATTAGACAAAATATTATTAAATATTAAATATAAATGTTATTAATTAATATTAAACAAAATATTATTAAATATTAAATATAAATATTATTAATTAATATTAAATAAAATATTATTAAATATTAAATGAAAAAAATATTATTAATTAATATTAAATAAAATATTATTAAATATTAAATATAAATATTATTAATTAATATTAAATAAGATATTATTAAAGAAATATGTAAGGCTTATTCTGGCGAAATAAATTATCTAGAACGAGATAGTGAACCACCTTTCTTAACTGTAGATTTTGTGGTATGCAGAATTAATTTCAACTCGGAATTAATTTCAACTCGGAATTAATTTCAACTTGGAACTAATTTCAAAAAAGAATCAATGTTGCAGAACAGATAAATTCTGAATTATCTAAGGAAAACAAAAATGCTAAATTATAAAAAAATCAGCATTAAAAATCAGTTTGATAATTCAGAAATTTATCTGTTCGGCAACATTTTAAATTTTTGAAATTAAAAAAATGAAATTAATTCCGAGTTGAAATATTTTCCACTAAATCTAAAGTTAAGAAAAATGGTATTTATCTTTGTTCTAGATAAATTCTTTCGCCAGAATACCTTATAATTTTATAAGTCTAAAACCATTTGATCTTGCTTTGAATATTGCAAAAAAAAAATACATCTGGTCTAGTGCTCCTGCTATATATTTAGAGATACTTCATAATATATATTTAGAAATACTTCATAAAATCCAAAGAAGAATCTGCAATATTATTGCTCCTA
>CAHIKZ030003201.1:10000-60000 GCA_903632075.3 Acanthosepion pharaonis
GAACTGAGGTAGATATGAAGAGAAATAGATAAATACGTAATGACGAGGCTGAATAGATAAAATGTTGGAAGACTGTTATCGATCATTATAATTGATCGATTGAAGATTATTTATTGGTTCCTGTTTGTTACTGGAGATGCAATATTAACACGTTTGATAATTTTCCTTCTGAAGTACCATATTGTGAATTCATTTTTGTCAACGGTGACTAAATAATACTATCGATAGAAATATACCAATTTTGTTAGTCATTTTAAGTCTTAGGCTTGAAGGGAATCAATTCAGTTTCTCCACAACATAAAATAAATTTTATAAATACTGTTACAAATAACAAATGTGTACGAGGACAAACAAATGGAGAGAAAATGAACAAAACAAATACACAAAAAAAACAAAAAAAAAAGCAAACGAAATTTTTATAAGGACAGAGCTTGTCGTGATAAAAAAAGGTGAAAGAATAAGATGGTGGGTGTGCTGTGAGAGCTTATATAAGGTAAGAAATCAAATGTTTTAAACATCAAAAAGACAAAGCAATTGATTTTCTGACACCGACAGAAACCTTCCAAAACCTTAAGAAATAAAGGCACAACAAAGATAGTTCTAAAAAAAAAATAAAATCGGTAAGAGAAAGAAAACAAATATCTTGATGTAGAGCAAACGTAGACTTACAAAAAGAAGAATAAAGTTAAAAGAAGCCATATATATATATATATATATATATATATATATATATATATATATATATATATATATATATATATATATTGGATTGGACTTAAGGCCATTATGCCAGCAAGAAGTACAAAGACAGGAATTTCACAAAAGGAATGGAGAATAAGTTACTTATTTGTCGAAGACGCTCTATTTAATTTGAATTATTTAGATGGCGTCGTATTTAGGCTTAGACGGTTAATATTTAGCTGGAGCTGTATTTTAAAGAATTCACCTGTTAAAACAAACCATAAATCAATCTTGATGATTCTCATTCACTCCACGTATAGCACTTTTACAAATATAACATAACCTACAACTATACTTTATCTTTTAAAACTACACACACACACACACAAACACAGAGATTTGGATGAGTACAATGGTGATTACGAACGTACGTCAGACTCAACACGGTGACTTTCATCAAATACCTTCAGGAGGTAATGCACCCCTTGGTCTGTAACCCTCTTCCTTGAGTGACTCCGGGCCTTGTACGTGGGGAACTCCACTGTAAAGAGACTTTCGAAGTAATGCTTCGTTTGCACGATCAAGTTACTGTCAATACAAATCTATAGTGATGGTCCTTCCATATATCAAAAGCGCGTATTAGACGTCATCGATTATATTCAGCCTGAAACAAAATATTTCTGTGAATGGTTTTCGTGTTGGTATTGCTTTCGCTCGACATGCAAAAACAATGTATTTTTTTATAATTTTCACAGTTTTCTTTTATCCCAGTTTGGTGGTTAAGTATTTGCCCATAGCTAGGACCCCACCCAACAGGTGCTACCACCCGGGGTCAAGCTGGACCTGGAAACAACAGTAGTAAAAGGTGGCTCCACGCTTCTCTGATCAGAATTGATCAGTGGCCTCGCTGACGGATGCAGTTTATCGTCATACCCTGGATAGACACCCTAATGGAAGAGATGGTAGGTTACTTTAATTCTAGTCCGAGTTTCAGATCCCTCAAATTTCTGTCTTGGTTGGTTGGTATAATTCATTGTGATGTAATACGTACCGTATTTGACAGCATATAAGACGCAGATTTTTTACTAAAATATCTTTTAAAATTCCCCTGCGTCTTATATGCCATATATATGTTTAAAATTCGCGATAGTTGGCCAAAATTAGCTACCTGGCAACTCCTATTAGCTTAGACTTTAGAGTAACTTTTATATACCTATTGTCATTATTTAAAAGGCTATTATGCAGATTAAAAGTGTTATCATTGATAATATTCATTATATTAATTTCATCACGTTTAATATTAGTACTTTGTTTCACTAAAATTATATGCATTAAATTCAAATTATATATTTGTAAAATATATTTGTTTCATTAATATTTTTCTTACGATAACTTCCGGTTGCATTAGTATAAATACATTCAGAATTTGTATATCCTAGTTATTTCCAATTACAACTGAGTCGTGAGTTCGATCCTTACTGAGGTACCCCATACTTTCAGCCTTGGTACCCCATACTTTCGGCATTGTGCCACGTCTAAGCTACGCTTGAAGAATCACTATTTCAATAAGACGTTTGCAAGACGCTGGTTGTACAGCCCATATAAAGGATATAATAAAGTTTTTATAGGCTTGTGGTCTTTTTTTCCTATTATTTTTTGTTTAATTGTAATCATGGCTTGTTTAACCAAAATAATATCTCATAAATATAGTCTGTACCGTAATTTTACTAATTTTACAAATTACTGATTTTTTCTTGATTTATACTGCTGAAATTGGGGTGCGTTTTATACACCCGTGTGTTTTATATGCCATCAAATTCGGTTATTACTTTATGAATACCCTAATATTTTAGATTTAAAAAGCCAGTTAAATAAGAAGGAAAATTTACGATATAAAAACTACACCGTACGGGCATAAATTTAACTTCTTGCCTCATCTTATGGAGCGGGGGAATCTTTTTTAGACGTGCCTGCTTTTAATTTTTTACAACCATGATGTCAGGGTACGAAACCCGCTTTTAGTTTACTCTAAGCTAACATAAAAAAATTTGGCTATGAAACTAACATAAAAAAAAAACGAACTAACAATTTTGCAGACATGGAGGTGCAATTTTAGTAACCCTTATTTCATTTTCTTGAATTTCATTGGTTGTTAAATGTAAAATAAGCTTCGAGAAATTTCCATAACAAAACAATCAAATTTTGTGTAAAAAAATCTTTCTCAAATTCATCCCTAATTTAAATGTTACAAGAAATCCCATTGGATAAAAAATAAAAAATACAATTTCGCCCATGCATTTCTGAGAATTATTGGCAAAATCTGGCGAACCTTCGTTGAACCGATTTAGTCGGTAAGAAAACTATAAATAGAAACGAGTTTTCGGCGCATTGAGATTCTTACACACAAGCGATATGCACAGAGATTTACTCGCTTGCAGAAAGATATTTATACACGCAAAGGAGATACAACACAGAGAGACACTAAGAAAACTTAATTCTTATACTGCATTTTAAAACAAACTTTCTTTAAAGAAATTTACACTACAAACTTTTCCATTCAATATCTTTCATAGAAAAACCTTTTGTCTAATTTGAATGTAACCTTTATAGTAAAAGGCAGACATCTTTTACTTACTTTTGAATTTGAATATTTCTGAAGCAGTAAAGAATTTTTTCTCTTAAATATACTCTAGCGCACATCATTACAAAACAAAAAAATGTAAAATTGTGTATATAAAATTTAATTTGTTGTTCCAAACACGTCCCTTTTGTCGTAATTGAATATCGTTACCATTTGGCCATTTTTTTTATAATTTATGTTTGTGGATATTGCATGTTTTATTTGCAGCACAACTTTAAATATTCACGCAGCCTTCCTAGATGTATAACACAATCTCGACACCCTCACATTGGGAAAAGTGGATGAGGAGTCTTGGACTGATGCAACAGAGGCGATCGGGAGATAACACCAACAACTTCGAACTGGTATGGATGGAAATAAATCTGTTTATTTAAAACATTTATCTAGCTGGAGGCGAAAATTGTCGCCGAGGAATTATCTCCCTTTGTAGCTCTTGGAACATTCTGTCGCCTCGAGAGGGTTGCTATAAATAAGCACGTGTCAACTGTTACTTCCGATATTTTAAGCTGGAAGGGTATTTACCTTACCTAACCTTGAGGCAGGATGTGGGATAAGGCCGTTGTTTTAAGCCGGATTTAACCTACTACCGCTTTGGAACACGGCTAACTTCCGTTTTCCGACGCCATTTAGAATTTTTCTACACTATACACGAGGTGTAACATTGAGTAAACCCACATTAAATTTTTTGCGATTTTTCGTAAACAAAAATGGAGTTTTACTTTGATTTCTCACTCCGTTGATGATTTTGAAGGCTTTACTAAAATGAATATTGACGGTAAAGTGGTGAGAGATGATAATCGTGCTTGTGGCAGGGAAGAAAGTGATGTTGACAACTAATTGCCCGATGAATGTATCTGATAACTTTTCTGAAGGTGAATTATTTCGTCTATTTATAAACAACGAAATAATAACTTTATTTGTCAATGAGATAAATAAATATGCTAGTCAGGTTAAAAAAAAAGAGCAAATTAATGCTGGTAACTACTCGTATGTAAACACGTGAAAGGACGTCACTTTTGACGAAATGAAAGCCTTCTTGGCTATTTAGCTTCTTATTGCATCTCAGAACACCACAGGGAGTAATAAAAACTGAAGGATGTTAAATTGTTAATGTATTTGTTTTTTTTTTTTTTTAATTTTGTGTTTCAATTTTATTTATTTATTTTTGCTTTCAGTGTCAAAACATGCATGCAAAATGTAATGCATTACATAAAAATATTACTTATTCATTCTTTTATTTGTACAGTGTAACCCGGATATAAGAGTTGTCGGGACCGGAGAAGAAGTCTCTTATATCCGGGTTTCGTCTAATTTATATACATTAACACAGGCTTTAATTTGAGACCAGAGAAAATCTCTCTTATATCCGGGTTTCTCTTATATCAGGGTCTCTTATATCCGGGTTACACTGTATATAAAAAATAAAATCTATACACACAATACAAAGAAAGTTATAACAATTTTAAACAGTAGATGCTTATGTCTTTTTTTTTTTTTGCACCCTCACGAAAATGGCAGAGGCAGGGGTAACAATTATAGAAAGAATTTAGTGGGGCAAAGGTTTTAAAACCGAGCTCTTTGGAGATAATTTAGTAATGTTAGTGCATAATCTGCCACATGGAGAGTTAGATTAAATATAAATATATTAGTTAGAATTTTTAAAAATATAGAATTGAACAACCATTGTTGGTAAAAAGATCAGGATATACAGTGACACGCATAAGTATTGGATACATGTTATAACTCTAGATTATATTCGCCATTTTTCCTGATATTTAGTAAGTAATATCTCGTAAATTTGTTTTAGTTGTATGTGGAAGGAAAATTAAAAACTCATGGTTGAATCCATTTTTTTTATCAAAGTTCAAAATTACCCTATGCAAAAATATTGGATACATCAATTTAATATTTTGTTGCGTAGCCTCTGTTTTGTTTCACTGCTTCCAGTCACTTTCTATAGTTGGCCACATGTTTTCCACACTGATACACCGTTACTTTACCCCATTCTTCCTTGCATAATTCCTCTAATTGCTTGATATTTTGTGGATTCCGCTTATAAACTTTAACCTTCAAAGTATTCCACAAATTCTCAATTGGATTTAAGTCAGGAGACTGACTTGGCCAATTGAGAGTACTAATACCATTATTTTCAAGCCATTCCTTTGTAAGTTTTGCGGTATGTTTGGGATCATTGTCGTGTTGAAGCACGAAATTCCGACCATAAAAAATAAATCTCCATAGACAAGCATACCAGACTAGGGTTAATACATCTTCCGTTTCAAATTTAGACACCCCCACCTTTCCCTGACTTGACATCTATGAAAGTGACTCTATACTGATACTTATTATTAACACCCAACACACGCCTACCCAATTTAAATAATTCGCCCAAGCTGTTACCATGGAAATTTTGATTTCAATTATTAAAACACGTAAATTTCAGAAATACGTTATTCCAAAAAAAAATTTCGCTTGAAGATGGAACAGAGCTTACTTTAACTCAATTTAATTCAAATAATTATATTGAAGTTTTCGGCTCTTGTTTTGGAACATGAGACCTCTTATGTCGCGAATTGGAATCATATTTTTAAATAAATAATTATATATATATGTGTGTGTTATTGCTAAAAAATTTAAATTTAGTGAATACACTTGTGTAATTCTTATAAAAGAAACTGTGATACTCGGTAGGAATCGAACGTGTATTCTATTCATAATCTGCGAAACCACATTTAAACAATGAGTGTTTTACTATTAAGCCACGAATAGGCATTTCAGCAAAGCATGTCCTATTTACGATACGCACTTGAGCGCTTCAACGTCGATATCTGCGAAGTTCATTTTACATTAAAATTGCTCAATTTTAGATGTACGGGTTGCATAGTGGATAACGGCTCGGAGAGAGGAGTTCGAATTTCGGTCGAGTTCATTACATTCATTTACGTGCAAATACCGTTGGGAAATATATGAATCTATCTCTTCTCTCGCCAGCTGTGTGTAAATCACAGGGCAGACTGAACTCTGTAATCATGATTGGCAACTAGTCTAGGAGAAGGAAAACTCTTAATTCAAACCAGACTGACGAGGGTTGTCAAAGGAAATGTAAAACAATTTAAGCAAAATATTAAGAAACTGGAAAGTATCGTCGGAGACAGTGCTTAACTGCTAGGATTTTTATTTGTTTTTTACGGCTTATCAACCTTTTTAGAGATTATTTAAACACCTCGATTTCAACTACTTCATTGTTTTAATGATTTTTTATTTGTTTTTTTTTTGGCAGCTTATCAACCTTTTTAGAGATTTAAACACAGCGATTTCGATTACTTCTTCGTTGTTTTCGTGGTTTTTTAATTTTTTTTACGGTCTATCAACCTTTTGCAGGTTATTTAAATCCAGAAAAATACACTAATTACATTATTCGGACTATTGTCCTCATCTTTGTTGCCATATTCATGACAACGTTTCAGCCGTTGTACGCTCCGGCCTTCTTCAGGTGGTTGGAATGTCGAACTGAACCCTTTATTTTGCTTGCTGTGGTAAACTGCCCTAGTTCCACATGCCATGTTTTTAATGGATGTCAGTTATCAGTTATCTCCTGTTAATTCTCCACGCCAACAAAATGAGGACAATAGTACGAATATTGTAAATGATGTACATAATACCTCATCTCAGAAATATAGATAGATACTGAAGGATCGGATAAATATGGCAACTATGATGAGGACAATAGTCCGAATAATGTAAATAGTGTACATAATACCTCATCTCAGAAATATAGACAGATACTGAAGGATCGGATAAATATGGCAAGAAAGATAAGGACAATAGTCTGAATAATGTAAATAGTGTACATAATACCTCATCTCAGAAATATAGACAGATACTGAAGGATCGGATAAATATGGCAAGAAAGATAAGGACAATAGTCTGAATAATGTAAATAGTGTACATAATACCTCATCTCAGAAATATAGACAGATACTGAAGGATCGGATTAATATGGCAACAAAGATAAGGACAATAGTCTGAATAATGTAAATAGTGTACATAATACCTCATCTCAGAAATATAGACAGATACTGAAGAATCGGATTAATATGGCAAGAAAGATGAGGACAATAGTCCGAATAATGTAAATAGTGTACATAATACCTCATCTCAGAGATACCGACAGAAAAATATTGGTCAAATAAATTACGAAAGTATCATGTGTGGAAACACCTATTCTCGCTTTTACCGATCCGCATTACATAAAATACGTTTGTGTGAAACGATCAGTTAATTCTGTGCTTTTCATTCAAATAGTATGAAAACTGTTGTTTATATATCATAGATTTATGATTGTTATAAAGCGTATAAAGTATGAAACACCATCATTTTTAATTTCATTTCAATTCATCACCTTGGGACAGCTTTGTCTCAGGAAACATATTGAACTGGATAATATTGTCAAATAGACATTTTCGTTATAAAGTCTTAGTTTCGACAAAGGAAAACAATTGACAACGGTAATTGCAAATAATGAATGTGTTTTATTCTTTATGCACTTTAGAGAAAAATTGAATGACTTTCCACGATCAATTAGAGAGGAATTATCAACGGTCTATCACAAGCAAAAGTTATTGTTAAAAATGGCCTAAGAAGAAAAAAAAATGCTTCAATAATCAAAAAATAGCTGTAAGTTAATAAGAAGAAAAACCAAAAAAAAAATAACCTTTTCTTAAGTGGAAAGCGAAAAACATGTTCTTCACTTGAATAAAAATCAATAGCTGCAAAATCATTCTTATCAACGGAAGTATACAAAGACACGACAACAAGCGAAGAGAAAAAAAGCTAGACATTTTATAAATACTTCTAATAAATATTTAAAAGTCGACGGATGATATGATACGGAAATCTGAAGGCATTTTGGAATGATGTATTTAACACTCATAGCACGTATATATATATATACAGGGTGTCTATAAAGTTCGTGTGCACTTTATAAAATTTATGACTTTATTTGTAATTGCGATACAAATAATTTGTAAAAAGGATTAGAAAGAAGTAAATCTATATTTTTTAAGGTCTTTTATTATTTTATTGTTATTTTATTTAAGTTTTCCATCGATTTTGCAGTTCGATGAAAACATTTGCCAACTGATTTACAGTAATGCCTGAAATCACATTAGTTATTTTAGCTATACTTAAAACTGGGTACATTAAACTTTATAAAATTTTTTACAGATTATTTCTGTTGCAAATACAAATATAGTTATAATTTTTTAAAAGTGCACACCAACTTTATGGACACCCTATATATACATACATTTTATTCTTATAATAAAATAACGAACAATACATTTTTATAATAAAATGACCAACAATACATTTTTTATAATAAAATGACCGACCATACATTTTTATAGTAAAATGATAAACAATACATTTTACAGTAAAAGAACCAATAATACATTTTTATTAATTAAGTGACCAACAATACATTTTATAATAAAATAACCAATACATTTTTATAATAAAATGACCAACAATACATTTTATAGTAAAATAACCAATAATGCATTTATATGATAAAATGACCAACCATACATTTTTGTAGTAAATTGACCAACCATACATTTTATAGTAAAATGATCAAGAATACTTTTTTCGTAGTAAAATGACCAACATTGCATTTTTATTGTAAAATAACCAATAGTACTTTTTTTAATAAAATGACCAACCATACATTTATATAGTAAAGTGACCAATAAATATTTTTTATTAAAATGACCAACAACGCATTTTAAAATAAAATGATGAACTTTACATTTTTATAATAAAATGACAATCAATACAACACTTACATAGTATAAAAAATAATTTTTATATTTAAATTATCAGCAATAAATTTTTATAAAGAATTACCAAGAATACATTTTTGTGATGAAATTACCAACAATACATTTAAAAAATACCAACAATACATTTTATCATCTACAAACTATATATCTGTAAACATACGTTTGCTCTGAAAGTATAAAGTTATGTACAAAATATCTGTAATTTAAAGCATAAAATTATGTACAAATTATTTAGATTTCGGCATTCGCGGTAGAACAATCACACGGTCAAGATAAACACTCAGTTGTGGAGCAAGCTGAGTGAATAATAACTCACCCTTGAGAAAGAGCTATTTATGATGCTATGGAGCATCTCATTCTGCTAAAGTGGGATAGTCCATTGCTTGGGCTGTGATTGGCTGCTGGTACATGAGTGGAGGTATTTCTGTATAAATACCAGCTTGATTCATCAGTTAGTTTGCAAGGTTTGTATTGAGTTACAACCTGCTTTATTTTTGTCTGCCAGCTGGACGCTAGCTGGGACCCTTACACCGCTAAGTACTGTTTATTGTATTGTTATTCTACAAATAACCCCAAAAGGTTGATATATAGCTAAACAAAATAAACCAGTCAACGAAAAAGCATTTGATGAGGCATCACGTAAAGATCTATTTGAACTGCGAGGAAAACTTGATTTAATAAGGTAAGGAATTAGAAAAGTCCAATCAGGATGAACGGATGCACTTTTGAATGCGTCTCCATGATTTGAACATCTGTTGGAGTTCAAATTCACTCCTGACCTAAAGTGAAACTCTTTTTTTTCTTTTTTTTTTTTTTTTAATGATTTTACCCCAAGCAAGGAGAGAATGCTGCTAGTACGCAAGTGTTACATGGAGCGAAATTGAAAGAAAAAAACTGAGTATAGGGACGATTTAGGAAAGAACAAAAAAAAATGAACGGAGTTCGACAATTCAGAAGATGGCGATTGATTTTGCATTTAAATTATTAAAAGAAACTGAAGAGAATTCAACAGGTAGGAAGTGCGAGAAAAGAAACTGTGGGAGTAGAAGTAGCGGTTGCATTTAACTATTTCAAAAGTAAAAGGGTGGGACCTAAATGCCAATCTAGTAGCACGCATAAATTTATGTATTCGGGGCTCCAAAAAAAAAAAAAAAAAAAAGCTCATTAGAGCAGTTGTCATGAAAATAGTTATAGAAAAGACAGAAGGGTTCCATGTCACGTTGTTGAAAAAGTGACTGAAGTTGAGATGTCTGGACAGGATCGATTACATTACAGACCATTCTTTGGATTTTGTCAAGAATCTCGATATAGCAACAGTATTGCATGCACCGACGGACGGACGAGTACTAGATTTGTAAATGTGCAAAATGGATTCTGATGAGGAAAAAAAAAAACTATATACGATCCATTATTAAAAATGCCAAAAAAAAAAGTCAGCTCGTTCGAGTGATCCCCGACGTACCCGATTCCTTCTGCCATTGTCTTTACAAGCGTCAGATTAGACCAAAAATGAAGAATTTCTGTCATATCTAAACTGTTCAAAGTCATTTGCGAAGTATTTTATTAATGAAAAGACAAATTCTGTTTTTAACAGCATCTCTCCCACAGACGTAACCTGGCAAACATATTATGAGAGAAAGATCTGTTTGAACTGTCATTTATTGAGGAAAGTTATTAGAATAATCCGGGGCATTTACTGGAAGCAAACCGAGGCCATCAGATAGAATGCACAGCGGCCTAAACAAGGAATAAGTATTCTCACCGTATTTAATTTATACAGTGAGACTAGAAGTCCTGCCAGGAATTATTACAGGTAGGTATAGTATTAACAACATGAGATATGCAAATAACACAAAGGTCTCGTACCATACGAATGATACAACCATTCGAATCTATGTTACTGGGCCCCGCTATACTACACCTGGATTTTTATGAGGTAATATCCGTATAAAATGCAATGTTTATTATAAGCTAATTATGTGCAAAAATGCACCATATGTAATATAGGAGAACAAGTAAACTAGTAAAAATTTAAAATAGATATAATATATTTAAGTACAAATTTTAAATAAATCAACAATGTTTTACAGTAATTTTTAACATCAACTAGATAAATGCATTTGTGTGTGTGTGTGTGTGTGTGTGTGTGTGTGTCTGTACGTTTATATATTGGATTTTTTTCCTACATTTTTTCATCCGATTTCAACAAAACTTCACTGGACTACGTAAAATTACCTTGCGGCGGTTCTGGCAGCGCCAAAAAATTGGAAAAACAATATTTTTTTGAACTAAATCAATTTTTGAAAACACGATTAAGAAATCACGAGAATGAAAGGGAACAACAACTCATATTGAGTTATACTTATAAAACCCAGGTTGTGTGTGTGTGTGTGTGTTTGTTTATATATGGGATCGGATTCGTTTACATTTTTCAACAGATTTCAACAAAATTTCACTTTTTTTGGCAGGTAGTGTTTCTTATTGTCTTGCACACTTTTTTTTCTTTATTTTTACATTCAGAATGCTTTAAAAATTCCATTTACAAACAAATTGTTTATAATAAAATTCTATTCAATCGGTAGACTCATAACGATTGAAAACAATGTTTTTGTTTGAGTTTGACCAATTCGTAAAAAAAAAAAAAAACAAAAAAAACTAATTAAGACATGCGTGTCCGTCAACCTTAAACAATAATCTTTGTCAATTTTATTTTTCAGTCTTTATGATGGTCGATACTTGATCTATCTCTTACTGTTACATCCCCGGGCAACGCCGGGCTCTACTGCTAGTATATATATAAATGTGGATAGAAAAAAGCAAATGTTTTAATCATCTCAGACAACTTTCTTTCTTTTTTTTTGCCTTCCATCAGCATGGCTGATGCTAACTTCCAGGAGAGCAACTCATTGCCCATTCTCGGCCTAACGTTTTCCGCTGACATGAAGTGGAAAGATTATATTGAATCAATTCCTAGGTCTGCTGCTACTAAAGCTGGTTCACCGAATCTTGCTTGATAATTTTTCTCGTCAGAATGCATCTGACGCATCAATCTACAATTCGTGCTTGCATTGAATACTGCTGCCATATCTGGTCTGGTTCTTCTGCTGTATATGTCGAGATTCTCGACAAAATCCAAAGAATGGTCTGTAATGGAATCGGTCCTGCCAGGTCAGTGAATGAAGTTTTCGTGTTACTTTAAACTCAATATAAATTAAAAACTTTTAAAATCACTAAAAAATTTTCAGGTACATTAGAATTTGAATTTTTAACAAAATTCCTAATCCAGTCATAATCCATATTTTTAATCCCGAGATCATCCTTATTCCAACAAGATATAATATGACTTTATGTAGAAAAATAAGGCCCGCGTTAGGGGGGTTTCAAACATACAGACGGACAGGCGGAATTTGCCGTTTATTTTAGACTAGCAGCATGGCCCGGCGTTGCCTGTGCTTGATTCAAAAAATCGTACGACACATACAGCAATCGCTATCACTTGTGGAAAAAATATTTTTGCCCTTCCTTGCCTTTAAAGGAGTGCCCTTTGCCGTGCTGATGTTGCTACATGCCTTACTTCTTGCCTATCTCACACTGTGAATTTTTCTAAGCTCTATACTAAACATTAAATCAGTTACGAAAAAAGAACTAAACAAAATGAACACAAAACGATCAGCTTTAAAAAAGGACTCGTAACTGGAAAAACCGAATGAAAAAAATGTTAACAACAAATTTTTTTTCACACCCAACCCAGTTCTGCGGAATCAGAATCAACGTTGAGTTTAAGCAAGCGAATGAGCCAATTGAAGTAAAGTGCCATGCAGATTTAAATTTTTCCCACTTGTGACGAATGCAGCTATCGATTTTTTTGCATGCTAGCATGCTAGTTAACATTCGTGTCATTCAGCTGTTGGCTCTCACGCTGACCAATAGCATCTTCCTGCCTATTCGTGGCAGCCAGCACTCTGGCCAGTACAAAATGGGCGCAAACTACATGAAAACTGACGTAGAAGCATGAAAAAAAAACGATTATTTCCACTATCGATGGGAAATGGGAAATGCAAAGTGGATCTTGGCCTTCCCGCTTACTTGGGGCATGTGCATGTAAATTTTGGTGCAAATCCCTTGAAAATTGCGGCCGTGCATTCGTTACACACACACACACACACACACACACACACACACACACACACACACACACACACATCCTGCTTTTTATAGATAGAGATATAGTTCACTAATTTCAACATTTGTGATGGTATTGTTTCTTTTTTTCTGTGACCTATAACAACAAGTGTCCAATGATTGAAGGGACAAATGAAATCCCTAAAAATCAGCTTCACTATTATAAAGACATAGTTCATTGACTTTTTTTTTATTGTATTCGAGTTCTTACTAATTTCAACTTTAATATCTTTTTCAGTGTTGCCATTGATTTATCTAGCTAATATAATGACCATTAAGGTTTGAGTGTAGAAGCAAAGTACACCTCCAAAACAACCCATAATATTAAGATTATTATTATTTTTTTTCCTTTTTTTACATCCGGCCGCAAGGCGTCAGGTCGGGAGCATAGAAGTTTTGAGGACTTTGGAAGCACCTCATAACTACTCTTGTTCCCACGTTCATCCTGACACAGAGTGGTAGCACCTGTTAGGGTCCCAGCTATTGGCAAATAGTTAACCCACAAGCAAAAATGAAAACACTATAGAAGTATAAAAATACATTTCTATAGTAAAATTACCACATATACTTTTTAAAAAAAAATAACAATATATTTTTATAAGGAAATTACCAGCAATACATTTTTTAAAAATGCCAGTACATTCGATCGTCTACAAAGTATATCTAAAAAAAAAAACATGTTTACCCTGAAAGTATAAAATTATATACAAAAATGTAGCTGAAGCTATAAAATTGCTTACAACATATTTAGCATACGGCATTAAATAACCCATAGAGATGTTGATATGCCGCTAAATAAAATCGACCAACAAACAAATATTTTTATTGTATTTGAGATCTCACCAATTTCGACATTATTCTTGTTTACGTATTACAAGGGAACCAAAAAATGTCTGTCCGTTTTTAAAGGAAAAAAAGAAAACGCTTCACAGTATGTGTAACTTATATTTAGTCTTCGAAGTAATCGCCATCGGCATCCAGCACCTTCTGCCAACGTGTCTCCAGCTGTTCAATGCCCTTGCGGTAGAACTCGGGGGTTGACGCAAAGAAGTCCCTGAGGACTTTGCGCAAGTCTGCTTCATTGGTGAAGGATTTCCCACGAAAATGATTATCCAAGGAGTGGAAGAGGTGGTAATAGGATGGCGCAAGGTCAGGTGAATAAGGTGGATGGCACAAAGTCTCCCACCCAAGTTGCTGTATGGTATCCCTGACCACTCGCGCGACATGCGGCCTGGCGTTGCCATGGAGGAAAAGCACACCTTTGCGATTCACCAGTGCTGCCACCTTCTGGCGCAATGCCTGTTGCACACGTTTCAATTGCTGCGAGTGTAGGTCTCCAGTGACCGTTTGGCCCGTTGGTAGCAGTTCATAATGAACCACTTGACGATCTGTCCACCAGACACAAAGCATAATCTTGCGTGGGTGCATAGGCGGTCTTGCGGTGTGAGGGACAGCATCCTGAGGAGACAACCAATGTCTGAAACGCTTGGGAGTTTCGTACAGAACCCGCTTTTCATCACTGGTAAGCACTCGATTGAATAAGGATGCGGTACGGTGGCGAGAAAGCAGCGATACGCAGGCTGCCACTCGTTGTCACCTGTGGACCTCGAACAGCGTTTGCGGAACCCACTTGCTCTGTTTGTACGTCTTACCTAGGCGGTGCGGGTGAAGTCTAACTGTTTCATCGGAAACGTTGAACTGTCTTGCAAGTTCACCACACGTTAGACTACTGTCCTCTTCAATGGCCGCCTTCAAGACTCCGTCATTCAAGACCTGTGGTCGTCCACTGCAAGGCTCATCATGGAGAGACAAATCTCCCGACTTGAATTTTCGAAACCAACGCCTTGCAGTACGTTCTTCCACAGCACTATCCCCAAACGCTTGACATATGTGGCGACTTGATACAGCTGCTGAAAAGCCCACTTTGAAGTTGTAAAGCAAACAGCTCCGAACGAGATCTCTAGACACTTCTATCATTCTCACAGCTGTCCGGCTTATAACTGATGGCCGGGCACAGTGCGCATGTTTTTTTTTTATAACGTCTGATGTTCCTACTCCCGGCTGTCTGAATTTGAAAACAATTGCTACGCGCGTTTTTTATATATTTCAACTTCATTCAATGACTAATCAAAAAACGGACAGAACTTTTTTGGTTAGCTTGTAGTATTTATAGAGCCATTGTCTGAGAAATTTAACTATCAGGAACTGTAAACGGTACAGGATAATTACCTGAAACTCTGAAGGTGACATGGTATTTACATGGAATTGTAAAAGGCAAACGATATCTAGCAGGAAATGTACAAGTTACAGGATAATTATCTGGAAGTATAAAGTGTACATGATATTTCCCTCGAATTGTAAAATGTTTTTGATATCTACCAGGAAATGTAAAGGGTACATGATTACGATCTGGAACTGTAAAATGTACATACAGTGATGTACAAAAGTAAGTGAACCCCTAAGATAATATTAAAAAAAAAGTGTCTCTATTTTCCATAATCGATAGAGGCACGGAACGAGAAATAGAATAGTCGAGTTCAAACTCTTGTTATGTTCGTCATGTAAAGGGTACATGATTACGATCTGGGACTGTAAAATGTACAGACAGTGATGTGCAAAAGTAAGTGAACCCCTAAGATAATATTAAAAAAAAGTGTCTCTATTTTCCACAATCGATAGAGGCACGGAACGAGAAATAGAATAGCCGAGTTCAAACTCTGTTGTGTTCGTCACATTTACATACGATCAAAAACCCTTTGATATATGAATCCATCTTTCCAAAAATATCATTTGATTCTAAAAAAAAAAATAATTAATGCAATATTTACTCGTAATAAAAAAAGAATTATTCTTAGAATCCAAAATATGTCCCGCTTTAAATAGCCTACGTTGTTTTTAATCCTCATGAGAACTCTTACAACTTAAAGACACACTGCAAATGACTGTAAACTCTGACGTTCAGCAAAATCTGTAAATATCTCTTCTCAGCCCTCACCTTACCGCGTCCTTGGTAAGACACGATAAACTACTCCCTCAGCATGGTATCTGATAAAGAGGTTTTGAGTAGCGAGTAACCATCTCTTAATTGCTGGTGTTCCTAGGTTCACGCTGAGCCGGGGTGGTAGCACCTGTTAGGGTCCCAAATATGGGCAAATAGTTAACCTCCCCAAAAGGGGTCAAAGCAATATAAAAGTGTAAAATTAGGTTTTAATACCAGCAATGCATTTTTGTAAAAAATTATTACCAGAAATGAATTTTTGAAGAAAAAAAATTATTACCAGCAATACATTTAATAAAAAAAAAAAAATAACAGTAATATATTTTTGAAAAAAAATGTTCCCAGCAATAAAAATCTTGTTGGCATTAAATAACCCATTGGATGTTTGCAAATGTTTTATTTGAAGATCTCCCAAGCTTTTGAAGGTTTTTACGGATAATGATGACTTATTATCGATAGATCTTTTAATATCGTTTCCTTCTTCAATGCTTATAGTATGGTTGTTCGTCCAATGTCTATGGGTATTTATTCTTCCTTTTGGCATTGGTGACGAAAGCTTTTCCATAATATTTACCATCTGTTTCTTGTACTCTCTAACTCCGATATTAATACCAAATCATTTGGTTTCTTGGAAACATTATTTTAAAAATCATTTCACCCCAAGCAAGGCAACAAAGTCACTAAGACACAAGAGGTTACTGGTTGTAAAAGAATGAAAAAAAAACAAAAAAAAACAAAGACATTGTTAAGGAGGGAGAACAATAAAAGAAGAGTAATCAAGGTGACAGTAGATAACGGTTGAC
The DNA here is from genome assembly GCA_903632075.3 of Acanthosepion pharaonis. NCBI lineage: Eukaryota > Metazoa > Mollusca > Cephalopoda > Sepiida > Sepiidae > Acanthosepion > Acanthosepion pharaonis. The sequence continues at coordinate 27,149 of CAHIKZ030003201.1, forward strand.
ATTGCATTTAAATTTCTGAACATCAAAATTGGGTGGAAAGCAAAAGGCTAGAAGGGAGTTCCACGAGCGGAAATTGCAAGAGACAAAACTGTTAGCAAAGAACTTACGGTTATATTTAGCCAATTCAACTGTAAAACGATGAGACCTAACCGCCAATCTAGTACTGTGCTTAAATTTATAAAGTCTAGGTACCATAGAGCAAAACTCATCAGAACAATTACCATGAAAGTATTTTTAGAAAAAGCACAGGGAAGATATATTACAGCATGGGAAAAGACCTGAGCCGAGATGCCAGGTCAGGACCAATAAAATACATTAATGTTATAAATATCGACGTCCCGAGTGAAAAATTCCTGCTTTTACTTTTTCGTAATTCCTTAAATTTTAAATGTCCAGACGGTAAAATCTTTATATGCAATTGGATGAATTTATAGAGATTTAAATAAATTTATTTCGAATAACTTTAGTTTCTCTTTCATCAATAAAAGCAGTTAATACTCCTTTATTATTTATTCCCTTTAGTAACCGAAAATTTGACCTGCGTTATTTTAATTATGCCGATGCATTCGTCACATATTGGGTTCATGTCAAAGCCACAACTTACATTACAGTCCGGAAAAGGCGAAAGACAGCAAACCGGAACAAAATTAAGTAAATATATTTGTGGGGAGGGCAGCTAGCCACTGGATAACGGGATAAGAGTGATTTTATATGAGATTCTAATTCCTTCTTCTCGCCTTGGTATGACATAATATCATACAATTCATATGACATTCCTTTTACTTCACCACGAAATTGTATAACGAGGTATTATACAATGTCTGAGAAATTCTTATTCATTCTACTCAGCAATGTATAAAAGAGATATAAAATTTATGTGAAATTCCTATTCCTTCTGCGCGCCATTGTATAACGAAATATTATACAATTTATATGACATTCCTTTTACTTCACCACAATGTATGTGAAAATCTTATTCCTTCTACTCAGCAACGTATAAAGAGATATACAATTTATGTGATTTTATTTTGTTTCTGTGCGCCATTGTATAACGAGATATTATGCAATGTATGTGAAATTTCTTTTTACTTCACCACGAAATTGTATAACGAGATATAAAATGTATGTGTTTTTCTTGTTCATTCTACTCGCTAATGTATAAGGATATATACAATTCATGTGAAATTCCTATTCCTTCTGCGCGCCATTGTATAACGAGATATTATACAATTTATATGACATTATTTTTTTTCTCCACGTCACTGTATAATGAGTTATTATACAATTTATTTGACATTCTGAAATTGTATAATATCTCGTTATAGAATTATACAATGTATGTGAAATTCATATTCCGTCTACTCGCCAATGTATAACGAGATATGCAATGTATGCAAAATTCTTATTCTACGTTTCACTGTATAACGAGATATTAGACGTTTTCTGTTTTATATAACGTAACGGGCTCTATAGGTTAATCAGATCCGACATTCAATGAAGGTTTACACATTGATAATTGCGAAATTTATAATAAAATGAAACGTGAGAGGAGCAAATACTTCACGATGCCAAAACTCCGACACCATAGGAAGCGACAGATTCTTGGAGACTGAATAATGGGAATCAATTTGAAGACGGCAAACAACACGGTACCAAATTGAAATTAGGCATTCTGCTTTCTCCCCTCAACCTCCTCATCCACGAATTAAGAAAAGAAAACAAATGGTGTTTCGTGCAAGTCGACATGGCAGCGAAAAATAATTTTAGACAATGAGCATTTCAACAGACACAGGAGAGAAGTATTAGGAGAGAGCACATTTTCAGCCAATGGGGCTACACAGTTAATTAGGTGTGTAAAAAATAACCTTTCTCCAAGAATATCTGAATATTCTGTGTTGAGATTACTTTTTGTTGCCCAGAGAATGTTCTGGTGGAATTACCGTCTTTCAATCGGGCAATTCACCTTCTCCTTGCCGATCAGTTTTCTATCATCACTATCAGTTTCAGGTTGTAAAATTAACGCTTTTTGAAAATATTTACAACGTCTTGTGTATTCTTTACTCACCACATTCCTATTCGCAATTACATGAACCACATTCCTATTCGCAATTACATGATTAGGTAAAGAAAAGTTCAACAAACTAATAATTATTGGTTTTTTTTTGATCGATGGGGAATAGTACGAGAATTAATAAACGGTGTCGTCTATATAAGGTTCTGGTTCGGAATATTTCCTTGATATAAGTAAAAAATAGCTACCCCGTTTTTTATTATGGACGTAACAGTAAGAAGGTCCTGGGTATGACGATAAACTACATCTGGTAGCAAGGCCTTTGAACAAGAGATTGGAGGTTGTGGGGACAATGGAACCACCTCTTAATTGCTGTTTTCACCTGTTCAATCCTGACCCGGGGTGGTAGCACCAGTTATGGGAAAATATCGAACCCCCAAATAAGAATCAACAGATAGTTTTATAATAAAATTACCAATAATACATTTTTATAGCGAGATGACAATCAATGCAGCACTAAAAAAATATAAAAATACATTTTATAGTAAAATGACCAAGCATACATTTTTATAATAAAATGACTAAGAATACTTTTTTCATAGTAAAATGACCGACATTGCATTTTTATAATAAAATAACCAATAATACATTTTTTTAGTAAAATGACCAACCATACATTTATATAATAAAGTGACCAACAAATATTTTTTTAGTAAAATGACCAACAATACATTTTATAACAAAATGACAATCAATACAACACTAACATAGTATAAAAAATAATTTTTATATTTAAATTACCAGCAATAATTTTTTATAAAGAATTACCAAGAATACATTTTTGTGATGAAATTACCAGCAATACACTTAAAAAATACCAACGATACAGTTTATCATCTACAAACTATATATGTAAAAATATACCTTTGAACGTACAAAAACTAAAATACAAATATCTGAAATCATAACATTGCGTGCAAAATATTTAGATTTCGGCATTAAATAACCCATAGAAATTTATATGCCGCTAAACAAAATCAACAATTCCTGTTTATAGTAAAATTACCAACAATACCTATTTAAAGCAAAATTAGCAAAAATATTTTTATCTGAATTCAAAATATAGTTAGTTGAAGTCTGTTATGGTCCAAGTTAGGACCAAGGAAGAACAACACAAACACAAGAGTAGAAATAACAAAGGTATATTACACGAAATAATAATACAAGATGTGGAAGGTGGTAGTATGACTGTCAGTCTGGTTTGGAGTGAACTACTATCGGCTCGACTCGATTCGATATTTACTCGCCCCCCCCCACGAGGGAAAGATGTGGCACAAGGCCGAGTTTTGTCGGTTTTCCGAGCCCATAGGCTCGGCCAAAAATGCTCGTAGAAACTGTAAAAACAGAATCGAGTTGGTCAACCTCCCCGAATGAGGCTCTACCCTTCGGGGAGCCTCTTCCGGGTTCCTCTCTGCTCAGAGGCAGAGAGTTCGACCGTCAAGCCGAGCTTCCTGGTTTGATTCGGTATCTAGCCACCCCCACGAGAGTTGCATATGGCACAAGGCCGAGTTTAACGTGGGTTTCCCGAGCCCGTAGGCTTGGCCAAAAAATGCCCGTAGAACCCGTATAAACGGGATCGGGTTGGTCAACCTCCCCGAACGAGACTCTGCCCTTCGAGGCAGAGAGTTCGACCGTCAAGCCGAGAAGCTCGGCTTGATTCGGTATCTAGCCCCCCCCCCACGAGGGTTGCATATGGCACAAGGCCGAGTTTAACGTGTGTTTCCTGATCCCATAGGCTCGGCCAAAAAATGCCCGTAGAACCCGTATAAACGGGATCGGGTTGGTCAACCTCCCCGAACGAGACTCTGCCCTTCGGCGGAGCCTCGTCCGGGTTCCTGCTCAGCTCAGAGGCAGAGAGTTAGTATTTACTTGATTCCCACAAAATCAAGATGTGACACAAGGTCGTTTAACGTGGGAGACCCGAGTGTTTCCACTCAAAGGCCATTGGTCAAAATTGGTCATAGCTTGTCCAAGCTGTTCAGAGCCTAGTCAAAGCTGGTCATGACTTGTCCTAACAGGTCCAGGCCGGAGCCAGTCCAAGCTAGTCAAAGCCTTGATCGTATCTTAGCCATAGGCCAAGAAACGATCCATTATTTGTCAAAAACCCCAGCCAAAAGGCCGGGCGTCAGAGGCAGAGAGTTCGACCGTCAAGCCGAGAAACTCGGCTTTAATTGGCCCTCTCTCTTGAGAGGCGTAGTATACATAGTGTTAGGAAGAGTTCATTCTGTAGTTATAGGTAAGGACCCATGACAAAGCCATAAAGTTGTCTTAAAAAATATTTAGATTTCTGCATTAAATAATCCCTAAAGGTGTCGATATGCCGCTAAACAAAATCTCCCAACTAAATAACATGAGTAAACTATCCTTAGTTGGAACTATAGATCTGAAATTGTTTAATCAACCATTTAAATAATGAACATATTTTGCGCGCCATTACGTTAGTGTTTCAACTTTCAGCAATGTCTACAGTGATATCCTAAAATAAGAAAAATCTCAACTTCCTATAAATGCACAGGGTAAGGCAAACTTTTATATGTGCTGTTCAAAATGCTCTCTTCTTTTTTCAAAACATATTTCAATTCTGATTTATTAAAACGTCAGAGAGTTTCCTTGTTCATTTTATTGCATTCATATTTAATTCCTTCTTTAAGTTTATTAATATGTCTTGAGCAACTCTGATAAATGACTGATTTCAAATGGCCACAGAGAAAAAATCCAGTAAGGCCTGATTAATCTCGGTGACCACTCAACAGGATTTATTAAAAGAAATTAGACATTTAAAACATGATTAATTCAACCTTATGGTGCACGAAATTTTCCCTCATTGTGTATATGCAGCTACTCACAGCATTTGATATAGGGTTGACATTTGCAATTGTTTAATCTTTTTATGATTTATCAACCCTATGTGGGTTATTTAAAGCCGAAACATATTTTGTGAATGTATATGCGTTAACACTTTTTCTTGTAGAAGACAAGGATTTTTCCAGATAAAACTCTTACTATTTAACTCATAGATGGGGAAGAATAAATAGATTCACACATTTCACTTGAATGCAAGTGAACCTCACGAGACTTATGGCTACATCCCGTTGAGACGCAGTTCCTCGCCCGTTCAGTGAAGTTAAGCAACGAAGAGCTTTGACTTTACCCAGATGGGTGACGGTTTGGAAATACCAGGATCTTTAAGCTTAGATACGCGGCTGTTGTAATGGATAACAGCTCGGAATAGGAAATCAGAGAAGCCGGGTTAGTTACGTTCACTTATCCTCAAGTATCCTTGAGCAATCAGACATCGAAAAAAAAAAAAAAAGGACATGGTCGCCTAAGTGTGACACATCGGTTCCTACCAATACGCATTGGGCCAGCGCGGTAGGGTAATGGCCCATTACTGTCCTAGTATCTAGGGAAGAAGAAGAAGAAGAAGAAGAAGAAGAAGAAGAAAAGAGAAGATAAAGAAGAAACAGAAAATGAAGAAAAAAAAAGATGAAGAAAAAGAAAAATATGAATACGAAGAAGAAAAAAGAAGGAAAAGAAGAATGAAGAAGAAAAAAGAAGGAGAAGAGGAAGAAGTAAAAGAAGAAGAAGAAGAAGAAGAAAAGAGAAAGTAAAGAAGAAACAGAAAATGAAGAAAAAAAAGATGAAGAAAAAGAAAAATATGAATACGAAGAAGAAAAAAGAAGGAAAAGAAGAATGAAGAAGAAAAAAGAAGGAGAAGAGGAAGAAGTAAAAGAAGAAGAAGAAGAAAAGAGAAGGTAAAGAAGAAACAGAAAATGAAGAAAAAAAGATGAAGAAAAAGAAAAATATGAATACGAAGAAGAAAAAAGAAGGAAAACAACAATGAAGAAGAAGTAAAAGAAGAAGAAAAAGAAGATGATTAAGAATAAAAGAAAAGATGAATAACAACTCAGCAGGAATTCGAACTCAGCTTTCAGATTTCTCATTCCGAATCACTATTCAATACACCAGCCGCACTCCTTGATACTTCCAACCCATTCACGATCACACAGGATCCTGTAACTCTTTAGGGTCGTAAGCGCGTCAACCACATCTACTGACGTTTCCTGGGCAAGCAGCCTGACGGAGACTATCCTCTCCAGGCTGGAATGAATTCAGAGTTTTCCTTCTCTTAGAAAGGTTGCCGCCCAAGACTATTGGATCCTGTCTGTTCTGCTATTTACCCATAGCTTTTTTGTGGGGGGGGGGCAAGATGGATACATACATTTCCTAAGCCTATTAGCGGGTAAGTGAATATAATCAACTCGGTTGGAGTTCTGACTCGGCTCTCGAATTCCTCAGTGCGAGCCGCTATCTGTTATTCCACTGTGCCTACATCCTTTGCGTTTGAATAATACGAAAGAACTGCCTTTGGCATTTCACCCATATTATTAGTCAAAAATGGAATCCTGTAGAGAGACAGGTTAAATGAAGGCCTCTCAAAGTTTGAAATAATAATATTCAGATTGCCTTACGAAATTGGCAAACAGGAATTCTTAAATGCGAATATTCTTGTGGGGGAAAAATCTTGCACTGTGAGGCCACAGCGACTCACACTTATAGCCTTTAACTGCAATGAAGTTGGCATTTCCTCAGTCAAATTTTTACTTTCCTGCACGGGAACAAAATTTCCAACAATATATTATATCCAGCTTATTATAACTAGCAACAAGATAAGCCAGGAAAGTGTCACTATATTTCAGCACATCTATTTTATAATTTAAAACACAGTGTAAATTTATACATTTTTATCGGTCAAGCAACCTGATCTCCACTACATATTGATATGATATTTTATTGTTATGATAACAGAGCGTATTGCTGCGCAACCTATGAATGAGTAAACCCCATGTAACCATAAAAACGGGCTATCTCTTGAGTAAAGAATAAGATCAGCGACTCGTACTATATTCTTTCTTTCTTTCTTTTTATGTGCCATGTCCTTTCAGGACGTCGGGGAATCATAACAAAATAAGAAAAAGTGTTCCGTCTTATCTTTTCCTACACATCACAGCAAATGAAAAGATCGTTCTTTACTCTATATTTAAATGAATCAGTAGCTTTTATCGAAAAACAATATTCTGATACACAAAGCAAAACATATGAGTCCTTTAGTTTGACAGAGCTTTTGGGGACACAACAGTGCGCATGCGTGAAAACCTTTTTTTGGTGATTCAACCATGGAACAATCGACAGACATATTTTACATTTAAAACTATCAAAGAAAACTGCAATCGTTGATGATGACCAAATCGAAACGCTGATTAAAAATATTCATGATTGCACAACACAGAACATCGCAGACATACTCCAATTATCTTAAACGAGCTTTGTAAGTTATTTGAGAAAGAAAATCGGATGATGCGCGATTGATATGATATTTAGGTGCGTCTAGAATTAATGGAAAAAATTAATGGACTGCATTTCCATTTCCGGTTTTCTGTTCAAATGCAACAAAAGAGACATGATCACAGCTGATAAAAAGTGGATTGTTTACAACAATGTGCAGCAAAAAAGCTCTTGAGGAAAATTGAAAATCATGTCTGCATGCGAAGAAGCTGATAATGTTTACCTGGAAGGATTGGAAAGACACTGTGCATCATCACTCCGCAAAATCAGAACTTGAATTCGGACAAGAACTCTTCCCAGTTGAAATGAATAAAGAGAGTAACCAAATTTCCGGAATTGTCCAATCGAAAGTGTGTCATCTTTTCTCAAGACTACGCCAAACTTCAAGTCTACTTACAGACTCGGCAGAATTTTGTCGATCTCGACTGAGTAATGTCCTACTATTCACCTGGCTTTGTGCCTTCGGACTGCCACTTACTTCAACCCCTAAAATATACACATAGATATATATATATATATACTATATATAGAGAGGACGTCAATTCGCTAGGAGCCTATAAATAGACCAGTTTATCATTCAAGCTCTAGGTGAAGGGAATCCTGAAACTTACGCAAAAATAATGAAAGGTGGTTGAACACAATGACACATATATATGTATGTAAAGAAATGACATATATCTATGTAAAAATGATACATATATATCTTTGAGATTGGTTGAAAAATACTAATTCTATTGTGAAAACATTGACTTGCGTAAAAAAAACTGCCTTAGTGTATACTTTATTCTGTGATTGGGTAAACATTATTTTAGCAAACGTGTATGTCTGGATGCCAGTAAGGGGGTTGATTCCCAAACATACATTTCATAATATAATGCATATGTGATATCTCAACATTTTCTTTTTTGTGTGTGGGAGTTAAATTATATAACATGAGAACAGAAATATGAAAGACACGATGCCAAAGAATATGTGTGTATGTCCATCTCAATTTTCACAGTCAACATTACTATTTTAATTGTCAGCAAAAACAGTACGCTAGTAATTGCACACTTTTTTTGTCTTTGATGACGTATTGTGATCTCAAATTACCTCAACCGAAAATGTCTTATGTCCGAACTAGATGTCTTGTGAATCACATGACAAAAATTTGATCATTGAGTCTTGTCATCTGATTGCGATCGTGGCACGGACACATATAGAAACACGCAGAGAATTATAATATCAGTATAAATTGATTCCTGTATTATTATATTCATCATATTATTTTGTGGGGTTTTCACACTTCACAATACACAAACAGCTTAAAAATACTGATAAAAATTCCACGATAAGAACCTTGTACATATAATTCATTTGTAAAAAAGATGTGAATATTCTCGAAGATATCTTGAAGAGTGGAATAATCTGCTGAAATTGTTCCGTTATTTTTTTTAATCAGTTCACCCCAAGGAAGGTGATAATGCCGCTAAGACGCAAGGGAGCACTGGGAATGAAGGTGAATGAAATAAACTTTAGAAGGAACCGGAAACCCAGTTTTAAACAGGAATAAAAAAAAAAATTCTATTCGTGTTAACAAGACCAAGGAGGAGTACGAACAGGATAATTGGCAAACCTATCTTCTCCTATTGAGGAAAAATAAATACTAAATAAAAGTTGTTAAATATGCTGAAGTGGACGACATGAAAACTTATCTCAGTTTAAAGATGAAAAAATCGAATTTTTGCCGCCGTATCTGGGCGTGAGCTGATCAGCCCTTACTTTCCTTCACTTGATAGATTTCAAAATTCTTTACGAGGTTTTGTTAAAGAAGGCTTTTTTTTTAAATCCCAATCTGCAATCTACCGCTATTCTGTTGCGATTTCTATGGCAAATGTTCAGATGAGCGCTCCATTCTTTATTTCCACCAGTTCAGCCCTTTACAGTTAAGATACGCCATGCTATATCAACGGAGTCGATTCACCCGCATTTCCCCTCTGTTCCCTTTCTAAGAAGAAATACCCACAGCCTTTTCACTATATAGTACTGCTACCTTGGGGAACAACCTCCCGCGCCTATCACGAAGTCATTATTATCTCCAAAACAAACATCTGTAAAAAATATTTTTCTTGCTTTAAATAACCTCCAAAAGGTTGTGATAAGCCGTAGAAAATCAATCAATAAAAAAACTCCCTTGTGGATACTTCCCTGGACTTTACAGCTTTTTTCTAGTCAAATGTCAATCCTTATCTATTCATATTCTCATAAAGTTTTTATTTCCTACCGTCACATCTGTTATTCATATTACTTGCCTCATTCAGTAAATATATACATTGAGTGGCTCTTGAGACTTATGTATTTGGTGAACTTTAATAAAATAATCAAATAAGTATGATTTACAGATATAATATTCTCACATTGTTATAGTGGAACACTCCTATTCTATAGTTAATAGACTCTCCCACCTATAATAAGTAGGAGTAGTAAGAGTCGCTGAGAGGGTCGGTCAGTCAGTCGATGCCGGACGACCGTTAGGCGGATACTAAAGTAGCAGCGACTACAACTAGATTTCTCTGCGTTATACTTATTATATGAAGTTCCTAACGTTTTGGACGTCGAACCTATTTTAGGACCGACTTAGTACGAATACAATCTTCCACTGTGAAATCACTTTACAACACGCATAAAGTTATTAGAAGACATTATTATACAAAATATAATATTAACAAATGCGGAATAAAAATATAGTTCTGGCGGTTAAAACTTGTGTAAAAAGAGCAGGAGTTTTGAACAGCCTGGATATGAGTTACAAACTATCGATATTGGTTTATTGATTTATTCATTCATCACATCGCTAGCCATTCTTTGATTTAGCGACAGATCGATCAAATATTCGCGGCTATGCGAGAGTAGCTTAACAGTTATCCACGCGAGAAGTGAAATTGGTAAGCGGAGTTCAAATTCCGGTTGATTCTGCTTTGTTCATTTCGGGATAAAGCCTGCGAAAAGGGCGTGAATCCATCTTTCCCCAGCTACGGGTTAAATAACAGTGCAAACTTAACATGGGTGGCAGCCAGTTCAGTTGATGGAATTCAAATCCTGTAAAAAGTGAACTGGGCCCCATCAGGGTATCAATTCCTTCCGCACACTATTCCTACAGTACATTCGGAGCCGCTTCGTCCCTAATGGGTCAGGGGACACATGACGGGATCGCCTGAGACTAAACAATTGAATGAAACCTTCGACTAAAAACGATGTGAATGTTAAGGAACTTTACCGAAAGGTTTCAATATACGAGGTCTCTCTGAATGGTAACGGGACAGCCGTTCTTCGAGGTGTGATGTATTGTTCACAGTGAGTTCTTGTCACACGGCCAGACGATCAATCAGCAAGTATACAAAGAGATCCTGTGGTGTTTGCTTCGCTCAGTGCACGAGAAGAAACGATCGTTTTGGCAGGACAAATGGTGTCTGCTTCACCACGACAACGCGACTGCTTACAATGGCTTCAACAACGGGCAGTTCCTGGTTAAGAACATCGTCGTACTGTAACAAACCTGCTTATCTTACTCTGTGTGAGTTTTTTTTCTCTTTTCCCTAAGCTCAAAGGGATCACCAAGAAGACCCGTTTTGAGGCCATCAAAAGGGCCGTAACGACGGATCTGAGGGTGCATCCAAGAAGAATCCTTCCAGAAGCATGACAGAGAAGGATGGATAGTGCATTAGACTTGAGGTGGGGATTACTTTGAAGGGGAAATCGTGTAGTTTGGAATTGAAATAAATTGTTTGCGACACCAGTCCTGTTACTTTTCAGACAAACCTCGTATATACCGGATGTAACAGCAAAATTGCTCAAATCGTGTAACAGCAAAATTGTCTAATTCTTAAATTAAGCTCTGAACCGTTATAATTTACAAATGATTAAATACATTTTACGGGAATTTTCTGAGGTTTTTATAACACTATTGGACTCTACTTTGACCAATAAGAATATATAATTACTCTCCGAACTTAACAGAAGAATCGTCATGAAATCGATCATAAACGAAAATGACATGTTCATCATTAATTAGTCATAGCTATGGATAGGAAGCTCATGAAGGATTGATATAGAGTTCATATATATATATATATATATATATATATATTATTTCAGGATCATTTTCCCACTTATTCAAGATGATCTTGGCTCTCTCTTATCTTTTAACTTTCTTTCCTGGAGTAACATGATGCCTCATAGGTTTCATTTCATTTTCAAGTCTTTTTTTCACTGCTCTTTTGACAGTCATAACTGAAACACCTCTCACGTGCCAAAACGTCTTATGGATTGAGTTGGATCTTTTCTAATTGATCTCTTTAGCTCTAAGTTGAAATGATGGTCCCTCTTTCCTTTGTGATACTCTGATCCAGTTTTCTTCTTTACGGTTCTCTTCTTTATCCACCGTTCTCTTGATGGTACTTGAATGGCCAAACTATGAATGTTGGTGCCATTACTGAAGCCCTGAATGATCTTTTTCCTCCCACCATTGCTCAGTTGAGAAGAGATAGTGGGGCTGACACAAAATGATATTAACCTGATTTCGAGCTGAATAACTCAAAGGGTTTTTCACTGATTCTAACAGTAAGCTGTCTAAACGTCTTACCTAAAAATCTGGAAAGAAGAAATCCAGTTGTGTTATTTTTAGATATTAAACATTTTGTGGGATGGCCAATTATGCTTTTACACGATTTGGACAATTTTGCTGTTACACCCAGTATAATGTTCTCTTGGGATGTTTACAAGGTTAGCTTAATATCCCTTGCTTTGTTTCATATGTCTTACGTTGATTCTTACCCGGTGAAGCTTTGTATGACGTAAAACGAAATTAATCGTGTACTTTCGATGGGAGGCATTCAGGGTAGACTATCCACGGGGTAGAATCTAGCCCTGCATTCTTTGATTAACATTTTTCCATATGTGTGCGTTTGTGTGTGTTTTGAAAAAACTGTTCATTGTATGTGTTGCGATAGTCAACTCAACAACGTCTCTGAAGCGGAGCATAAAACAACGTAAATAAAATTCGTGTATTTGGATCATGTGTTCTGATATTTTTGCCCTTTCGCCGATTCTTACGACATCAAGAGTGGAATAATCATCAAAAGTTCCGAAATTATTCCTATTTTCCGCTCTTTCATACAAAGTCGCAAAGCGATCTGTTTCGTGGGTAACTTCGAAACCGACAATGAACCAACTGGAAAACGAAAAAAAGGTCCGTTGGCCAGATCTGACCCCAAGGTTATGGGTCGTTGATGAGTCAATCCACACGCAGCTTTCTTAGATTCCATATAGAATTATGCCAAAAGGTGACAAAGTCATGACTTTACTGACATAATGCCACTCTCTTTATAGGGGTCTTCTATGCCGTTTTCTTGTGGGTGGATTGCAAATAATTTCATTTCACGCGAATTGCTCAATATCCTCCAAAATTTCACAAATCAGAGTTTTATCAGATTCGTCAAATTCTTCCCCTAATTCTACGCCGGCTGTTCGTATCCGAGTATAGCTGTCTGCTAGGACGGCTAACCAATCCCTGTTTCAGACGCCAGCTCAGGTAAACCTGTGATTTATATTGCAACTATACCGAGCGGAAATTAGTTACAGTTTCTGGTAAAAAGCGCATTATCAGTCGTGATCAAGTCTGTACAAGGCCAGCAGGCCGAAACACTCGGTCACGATGACTTCGTTTTGGAACAACCATGGACAGCTCCTAATTTAGTCTACCCAATTTCACTCAAAAGGCTTGGATCAACATTTGGTATGGTTTATAGACATTTTCCAAAAGCTACCGACCCACTGGAATCGCCTCCTCAAAGTCGACAACATCAAGAAATCACCTCCTTGACAAATCAAATATGGTGAGATTCGAACCCTGGTCTCATGCTCGGAAAATGAACATTCTAACTACTCAGTCACGTGCCCATCGCATTTTATCTATCAGGTAGTAAACAACTACAAAAAAAACATGGCTTCTTCTTCTTCTTCTTCTTCTTCTTCTTTTTCTTCTTCTTCTCCTCTTCTTTTCTTCTTCTTCTTCTTCTTCTTTTTCTTCTTCTTCTCCTCTTCTTTTCTTCTTCTTCTTCTTTTTCTTTTTCTTCTTTTTTCTTCTTCTTCTTCTTCTTCTTCTTCGTTTCTTCTTCTTCTTCTTTTTCTTTCTTCTTCTTCTTTTACTTTTTCTTCTTCTTCTTCTTCTTCTTCTTCTTCTTTTTCTTCTTCTTCTTTTTCTTCTTCTTCTTCTTTTTCAGTTTCTTCTTCTTTTTCTTCTTATTTTTCTACTTTTTCTTCTTCTTTTTCTTCTTCTTTTTCTTCTTCTTTTTCAGTTTCTTCTTCTTTCTTCTTTTTCTTCTTCTTTCTTTTTCTTCTTCTTTCTTTTTCTTTTTCTTCTTTTCTTTTTCTTCTTCTTCTTCTTCTTCTTCTTCTTCTTCTTCTTCTTCTTCTTCATTAAATTATGTCAATCTTTATCTTCCCCACGTCTTCATGGGTTGTGTACATCCAGATCTTAGGCGATTATAACTCTCCACGACTTTCTCTCCCTTGTAAGTAACGTTTACTCCTCTTACTATACGTCAGGTAGGTTGCCCGCGTTTTTCTCTACACCTTCTACCTGTAAGTGTTAAATTCTCCAAACCCTCTTTCCTTACTACATATCCTTAGATATTTCAACTGCCTCTTTCTGAATGTAATGATAAACATGCTTTTAGTTCCCATTTTTAATTTTTACTGTCGTCCCTATTCTATTGTTCATCGTTAAGAAAATTGTTCAGCATTCACTGAAATGCAGGAGAATCAATACGAATTAGCGGTTCAGTACTCCTTTCTTTGTTTCTTTGATTCTTATGACATTTTCCTCTCTCTTAATATTTAGCTTAGTTTCTGGGAAACATCTCTCTCTGTTTCATTCTTTGTGAATGCTACTATACAACTCAGATTACTATACTTGCTTGAATCTGACGCTTCCATTGCCTACCTCAAACCTTGGGGTTTCGCACTTGATGACGACAGCATATGAGGCCTTCTTACATTTAATAAATAATCCTTCTTCTTGCTCTCCTTTGCTGCCTTTTCTATGGATTATTGCAGTTTTCCTGATGAGATTTTCATCAATACAGTGTCATCTGCTTATCATACGTTGTAAAAAGACAATGCTCCCAAAACATCGACACAGCATTCTCTTACCAAAATTCTTTTTTTTTCTACATCTAGAAAGTGTTCCTCTGCAAAAGTTCCGCACCGATAACTCCTACAAAACATCGCCTAAGAATTTTTCGATAAGAATGCTTCCATAGAACATTTCTAAAGAATTCTTCTTAAAAGAATTCTTGCCTAAATACTTCGATAATATAATTCTTTTCCAAAGTATTATTATCGAAATAATTCTTCTGCAAAAAATCCCAGGAGGACTCTCCTATAAACTTCTCTAAAAGAATTATTTTACAAAGTATTCTTCGACAATTCCCCTCCAAATAATTCTTCTCCAAAACTTATTCTCTAAAGTTTATTTCGTTTACCGACCAGCCATTGCTACTGCCGATTGAAATTTATAAAAATCTATCTTGCAAAACAATTTTTCAGCAGAATGGCTTTATCAGGTCCATTATTTATTAATGGTCTTTCCAGTATTGATGGATGCTTCCTGCCCAGATTGGGACAATTTGCAATGTAAGATTCTTCATTATGAAATTATTCTCTATTCGAGTTATATGTGCTGCGGATTTTGTCTGTTGTTGCTCTTGAAAATTCTCAAATGATGTGTTTTCTTTTATCTAATAAACTTCTTTTTCTATGATTGTGTAGCACCATATTGCAACGTTCCAGGAAGCATGGTACTCTCCTACAGGCTTAACCCGCCCAAATCCATTCAGGTTCGAAGAAGGATGGTCCTCGCTGAGACTGACACGTTTCACCCGTCCAAAGACATTGAGGTTCGAAGAAGGATGGTCCTCGATGAGGTTTATACCTTTCACTCGCCCAAACACATTGAAGTTCGAAGAAGGATGGTCCTCGCCGAGGCTTACACGTTTCACCCGCCCAACGACATTGAGGTTCGAAGAAGGATGGTCCTCGCCGAGGCTTACACGTTTCACCCGCCCAACGACATTGAGGTTCGAAGAAGGATGGTCCTCGCCGAGGCTTACACGTTTCACCCGCCCAACGACATTGAGGTTCGAAGAAGGATGGTCCTCGCCGAGGCTTACACGTTTCACCCGCCCAACAACATTGACGTTCGAAGAAGGATGGTCCTCGCCGAGGCTTACACGTTTCACCAGCCCAACAACATTGACGTTCGAAGAAGGATGGTCCTCGCTGAGACTTACACGTTTCACCCGCCCAACGACATTGAGGTTCGAAGAAGGATGGTCCTCGCCGAGGCTTACACGTTTCACCCGCCCAACAACATTGACGTTCGAAGAAGGATGGTCCTCGCTGAGACTTACACGTTTCACCCGCCCAACGACATTGAGGTTCGAAGAAGGATGGTCCCTCGCCGAGGCTTACACGTTTCACCCGCCCAACAACATTGACGTTCGAAGAAGGATGGTCCTCGCCGAGGGTTTTACACGTTTCACCCGCCCAACAACATTGACGTTCGAAGAAGGATGGTCCTCGCTGAGACTTACACGTTTCACCCGCCCAACGACATTGAGGTTCGAAGAAGGATGGTCCTCGCCGAGGCTTACACGTTTCACCCGCCCAACGACATTGAGGTTCGAAGAAGGATGGTCCTCGCCGAGGCTTACACGTTTCACCCGCCCAACGACATTGAGGTTCGAAGAAGGATGGTCCTCGCCGAGGCTTACACGTTTCACCCGCCCAACGACATTGAGGTTCGAAGAAGGATGGTCCTCGCCGAGGCTTACACGTTTCACCCGCCCAACGACATTGAGGTTCGAAGAAGGATGGTCCTCGCCGAGGCTTACACGTTTCACCCGCCCAACAACATTGACGTTCGAAGAAGGATGGTCCTCGCCGAGGCTTACACGTTTCACCAGCCCAACAATATTGACGTTCGAAGAAGGATGGTCCTCGCTGAGACACACGTTTCACCCGCCCAACGACATTGAGGTTCGAAGAAGGATGGTCCTCGCCGAGGCTTACACGTTTCACCCGCCCAACAACATTGACGTTCGAAGAAGGATGGTCCTCGCTGAGACTTACACGTTTCACCCGCCCAACGACATTGAGGTTCGAAGAAGGATGGTCCTCGCTGAGACTTACACGTTTCACCCGCCCAACGACATTGAGGTTCGAAGAAGGATGGTCCTCGCCGAGGCTCGAACACGTTTCACCCGCCCAACGACATTGAGGTTCGAAGAAGGATGGTCCTCGCCGAGGCTTACACGTTTAACCCGCCCAACGACATTGAGGTTCGAAGAAGGATGGTCCTCGCCGAGGCTTACACGTTTCACCCGCCCAACAACATTGACGTTCGAAGAAGGATGGTCCTCGCCGAGGCTTACACGTTTCACCAGCCCAACAACATTGACGTTCGAAGAAGGATGGTCCTCGCTGAGACTTACACGTTTCACCCGCCCAACGACATTGAGGTTCGAAGAAGGATGGTCCTCGCCGAGGCTCGCCACACGTTTCACCCGCCCAACAACATTGACGTTCGAAGAAGGATGGTCCTCGCTGAGACTTACACGTTTCACCCGCCCAACGACATTGAGGTTCGAAGAAGGATGGTCCTGTTTCACCCGCCCAACAACATTGACGTTCGAAGAAGGATGGTCCTCGCCGAGGCTTCACCCGCCCAACAACATTGACGTTCACGATTTCTGAGACTTTACACGTTTTCACCGCCCAACGACATTGAGGTTCGAAGAAGGATGGTCCTCCGAGGCTACACGTTTCACCCGCCCAACGACATTGAGGTTCGAAGAAGGATGGTCCTCGCCGAGGCTTACACGTTTCACCCGCCCAACGACATTGAGGTTCGAAGAAGGATGGTCCTCGCCGAGGCTTACACGTTTCACCCGCCCAACAACATTGACGTTCGAAGAAGGATGGTCTCGCCGAGGCTTACACGTTTCACCAGCCCAACAACATTGAGGTTCGAAGAAGGATGGTCCTCGCCGAGGACTTACACGTTTCACCCGCCCAACGACATTGAGGTTCGAAGAAGGATGGTCCTCGCCGAGGCTTACACGTTTCACCCGCCCAACGACATTGAGGTTCGAAGAAGGATGGTCCTCGCCGAGGCTTACACGTTTCACCCGCCCAACAACATTGACGTTCGAAGAAGGATGGTCCTCGCCGAGGCTTACGTTTCACCAGCCCAACAACATTGACGTTCGAAGAAGGATGGTCCTCGCTGAGACTTACACGTTTCACCCGCCCAACGACATTGAGGTTCGAAGAAGGATGGTCCTCGCCGAGGCTTACACGTTTCACCCGCCCAACGACATTGAGGTTCGAAGAAGGATGGTCCTCGCTGAGACTTACACGTTTCACCCGCCCAACGACATTGATGTTCGAAGAAGGATGGTCCTCGCCGAAGCTTACACGTTTCACCCGCCCAACGACATTGAGGTTCGAAGAAGGATGGTCCTCGCCGAGGCTTACACGTTTCACCCGCCCAACGACATTGAGGTTCGAAGAAGGATGGTCCTCGCCGAGGCTTACACGTTTCACCCGCCCAACGACATTGAGGTTCGAAGAAGGATGGTCACCGCCCAACGCATTGAGGTTCGAAGAAGGATGGTCCTCGCCGAGGCTTACACGTTTCACCCGCCCAACAACATTGACGTTCGAAGAAGGATGGTCCTCGCCGAGGCTTACACGTTTCACCCGCCCAACAACATTGAGGTTCGAAGAAGGATGGTCCTCGCCGAGGCTTACACGTTTCACCGCCCAACAACATTGACGTTCGAAGAAGGATGGTCCTCGCCGAGGCTTACACGTTTCACCCGCCCAACGACATTGAGGTTCGAAGAAGGATGGTCCTCGCCGAGGCTTACACGTTTCACCCGCCCAACGACATTGAGGTTCGAAGAAGGATGGTCCTCGCCGAGACTCGCCGAGGCTACACGTTTCACCGCCCAACAACATTGACGTTCGAAGAAGGATGGTCCTCGCCGAGGCTTACACGTTTCACCCGCCCAACAACATTGAGGTTCGAAGAAGGATGGTCCTCGCCGAGACTTACACGTTTCACCCGCCCAACGACATTGAGGTTCGAAGAAGGATGGTCCTCGCCGAGGCTTACACGTTTCACCCGCCCAACAACATTGAGGTTCGAAGAAGGATGGTCCTCGCCGAGGCTTACACGTTTCACCCGCCCAACAACATTGACGTTCGAAGAAGGATGGTCCTCGCCGAGGCTTACACGTTTCACCCGCCCAACGACATTGAGGTTCGAAGAAGGATGGTCCTCGCCGAGACTTACGTTTCACCCGCCCAACGACATTGAGGTTCGAAGAAGGATGGTCCTCGCCGAGGCTTACACGTTTCACCCGCCCAACGACATTGAGGTTCGAAGAAGGATGGTCCTCGCCGAGGCTTACGTTTCACCCGCCCAACAACATTGACGTTCGATTTAACGACATTGAGGTTCGAAGGATGGTCCTAACCGCCCAACAACATTGACGTTTCACCCGCCCAACGACATTGAGGTTCGAAGAAGGATGGTCCTCGCCGAGGCTTACACGTTTCACCCGCCCAACAACATTGACGTTCGAAGAAGGATGGTCGCCTCGTTTCCACCGCCCAACGACATTGACGTTCGAAGAAGGATGGTTCGCTCACGTTTCACCGCCCAACAACATTGACGTTCGAAGAAGGATGGTCCTCGCCGAGACTTACACGTTTCACCCGCCCAACAACATTGACGTTCGAAGAAGGATGGTCCTCGCCGAGGCTTACACGTTTCACCCGCCCAACGACATTGAGGTTCGAAGAAGGATGGTCCTCGCCGAGGCTTATACGTTTCACCCGCCCAACCACATTGACGTTCGAAGAAGGATGGTCCTCGCCGAGGCTTACACGTTTCACCAGCCCAACAACATTGACGTTCGAAGAAGGATGGTCCTCGCTGAGACTTACACGTTTCACCCGCCCAACGACATTGAGGTTCGAAGAAGGATGGTCCTCGCCGAGGCTTACACGCCGAACTTATACGTTTCACCCGCCCAACGACATTGAGGTTCGAAGAAGGATGGTCCTCGCTGAGACTTACACGTTTCACCCGCCCAACGACATTGATGTTCGAAGAAGGATGGTCCTCGCCGAAGCTTACACGTTTCACCCGCCCAACGACATTGATGTTCGAAGAAAGATGGTCCTCGCTGAGGCTTACACGTTTCACCAGCCCAACGACATTCATGTTCGAAGAAGAATCGTCCTCGCTGAGGCCTAAACATTTAACCATTCCAAAGCCTTTGAGGTACGAAGAAGGAATTTCGTCGCTGAGACTTACACCTTTCACCCGCCCAAAGCCACTGAGGCTCGAAGAATGATGGTCCTCGTTGAGGCCTGTACGCTTCACCCGGTTAAAACCATTGAGTTTCGAGGAAGAGAGGTCCTCAATGAGGCCTATACGCTTCACTCGCCTAAAACCATTGAGGTTTTAGTAAGGATAGTCCTCGCGGACGCCTACACGCTTCACCATTCCAGAGCCATTTTTAATCATCGATCTGAGAAAGCAATTTGACTGTTTAGATAATTCTGTATGATTTTGACGCCATGCATGACATCCATATGAAAGACTCGATCTTACGAGACAATAATTGACTCGAGATATAGGTTAATGTTTTGGTTTTGTGGCATCTTGCTGTGTTGAGCGAAACTCCCCCTAGCACTGCCTATTCAGTGTTAAATTTCATCATTTTTTTATACAACCCAAACCTCAAGTGGAACTCTTAGGTAGGAGCCATCGCCAAGCATGCAGGAAAATGATTAATTCTCCAGTAACTACATGACTCCCCGTGCTATCCTCTACATTCACAAGAGCCAGATCAGGCCTAAAATGGAGTACTTTTGTCATACATGGGCAGGAACTGCCGAGTTCTCACTTTCCAGTTTCGATACAGTTCAAAAGCGCCTCCGAAGAATATATCTTTTTTTCTACCCTACAACCCCTCTCCTACCGGTGAGATGCGGCGAGTCTCTCTCTCTCTCTCTCTCTCTCTCTCTCTCTCTCTCTCTCTCTCTCTCCCGGTCTAACCTTCAGGGCTAGGACAACCACTAAGATGCAAAGGGTTACTGAATGTGAAAGCATATGAGAAAAAGAAAGTATTAGTATCCGAACAGGAATGAAGAAGAAAGAAAGTTATTTTAGCATTTTAATTTTTGAAGGTCAAAGTTGACGGTAAAGTAAAAAGCCGGAAGAGCGTTCCACAAGAGAGAAGTACGAGAGAAGACACTGTTAGCATAGAACTTACGGCTAGATCTAGTCATTTCAACTGTAATGTGTTCTACCCTGTCGCCATTCTAGTAGTACGTTTTAATCAGGTCATTCCTCGTTGTAGGTCGGTAAGCAGATGTTGACCGATTAGCTGTCTCCCTATTGCGAACTTGGAACCGTTTTCAGTTGAACCGATTGCTAAATGGAAGTGTGTGGAAGTTATGTCACCATTTCGTCTTTATAACCTTACTAGTTATACTCCATCATCGCCGATCGGACCCCAAACGACCACCAGTCGTGATGAATGGATGTACCCTAGGGGAGTCGCCGTGCCTTGAGCGACTATTGGGCCTTAAACACAACCCAGACCGCAAGTGGAACTGGCACATAAGATCCAACGCTAAAGATGCAGGAAAAATGATCGGTTCCCTGTACTGCTCTCGTAAGTAGCTGACTCTTCTTTACATGAGCCAGATCAGGTCTAAAATAGAGTATTGGTGTCATATTTGGGAAAAGAGCTGTACAGTCCTCACTTCTCAGTCTAGATATAGTCCAAAAAAACCTCTGCGCCTATGTGAGTGACAAATTATTTCCCGCCTTACAACTCCTCTCTCACAGACGAGATGCCGCAAGCCACTCACCGTTCTACCGCTACTTGTATGGAAAATTCTCATAGAACTACATTCTTTAGTTCCACCAGTTCTATCCTTCATGCCAAAGACCGCTCATTCCATGCACATTGTCGTAAACCAGCCTTTATTTCGCCCGTATTCCATTGGTGAGAAGTAAGTTCCACTGGAGCAGGTTCTTCCCACGAACGTCAGTTTCGTGGAACTGAATCCCAAGAGGATGCTTCAACGATCATTACAATCTTAACCTGTTCAAGTGTAGGGTGAACGGTTTTCTTCCCCACGTATCAGCATAAATGGTGCCTCTTACCTGTAACACTCTACCTCGTGTGCTAACTGGGAATTGTAAAGGGTGAGCTTCACTGTTTGTTGTAACTGATCCATACACCGAGGTATTTGAAGTACTTAGTATTTATTAATTCCCCTTTCAAAAAGAATACGCCTAGAAACATTCTCGAAAGAAATTATTCTGCAAAACATCTAAAAAGAATTATGCACAGAATTCTTTTACGAAGAATTAATCTACTTATATATTAAATTCTATGACTTCCGTCAGTCTGTCCGTCACACCATCTAAAATAGCCATACACTAACCGATCGAAACCAAATTTTCGAGAACTGCAAACAGGCAAAGAGATACAAAGTACTATTGGTTTTACTAGGGTGCATAGATAAATAAAATAAATTTTCATTCATTTTTTTTTTTTAAATTAAAAGTTTAGCTATTTAAAATACAAAACACTCCCACTATTTTAAAAACAATTTAATGATTGAAATAAATACTTATTGCTTTTTGCATGTCTTTTATTTAAGTTTTTATATACACGAATTCAGTTTCAAGTTCGCCCTTTGTTTGTGAGAAATATAAATAAATCAAAAGGCCAAAAGCAGAAAGGAATGTTGTATGTTGCATGCTGAAGAGTAAGAAATCCTAAGAATTTATTTTTTTGGCTATTAAAAAGGAAAAAAAAATTTCTTAAAAACTATTGTTTATCATGAAATCCTATAAAATTAAATTAAATTAAAGAAATTATTAAATCCCGAAGTAGTTTTTTTTTTTTTTTTTGTCAAAGTATTTTTCCAAATAAATCAGCATATTCAAATGTCATCGATTGATTTGCGAAATTGAACGAAACGTATAATTGGTAAATGTCGACAGAAAAAAAATTAGCGATAACTAAATACTATGAGGATTCAACACAGTGTTACAAAAGAATTTTAGTAGCATTAAAAAGTGGAATCCTCTTTTTCTGTTTTGATAGAATACAAAATTTATTTGGAAGGTAGTATAAAATCATGAAACTCCAAATAACGTTCTTTGAATACTGAGTAACGATAAAAAAAAGGAATTTATATTAATAAAAGATTTTCTCAAAGAAATACTCGAAACTTTGATATCAGACTAATATTTTAAAAAGATTTTGATTTCTTCATACCATTTCCCTCCAGAACTTTCGTTAGAATCAGATTAAATGATTTGTGTTTAATCTTTTTTTGACATTAGAAAAAAATAGCCAGGAAGCTATTTTTAAATTATTTATTTCACTGATTCCTGATACTGCTTTTCGGTCCTTCCACGATTCTCTTAATGCTTTTCCGTTCGAATCAGACATTACCATTCCTTCCCAGGCGCTAATAAACCACAAATCACTCAAATTCTCAGGGAAAATGTTATTTTCGCGTGTAATCACAAACTCCATCTCGATTCTAAAATGAATTTCTCGATAATTAATCATTAAAACACTTCTTAATCAAAATAGAAAAGCTGCGATTTTTTTTTTTTGTTGATTTCGTCTTTTTTCTTTATGTTCTTCAGACCTGTGCATCGGTAAATTTGATCAGCGGAAGAATTACAGTTAATTTTTGTCTCCCCGATCTGCACATTAGCATACGTTGCATTGAATTACTCAGCATTGCAATAATTTACCCAACAACAACCCGGAAAAAAATAAAAAGCAGAAATGTAAATAAATTATTTAAAAAAACAAAATCCATTCTCAGGGACACGCCAGCAAGATGAAGGTGTTAAACTAAATGTGGACAGCTTACCAAAATGTAGTTGATCTTAAAAATATTGCCAGGTAGTGTGCCGTAAAAAAAAATATCAGAAAATATCCATTACTAATATTAATGTCTACTAGTTATTTTATGTGTCATCCGTAGGGAATATCTGACTAATATAATCAGCAAAAGAATCTGGTTTATAAAATCGTCTTCCAAGTCACGGAGTAAGAGTGACGAATTATGTTTTGACAATCCCATTTGTCTCAATAAATAAATCATATAATACAGGAAAGTCGATCATAATCCAATTTTAGTGTCAAGATTCTTTCGCGAAAAAGTATTTTCTTTATTCTATATATGTCTCTTAATATCTCTCTCTCTCTCTCTCTCTCTCTATATATATATATATATATATATATATATATATATATATATATATATATATATCGAGAAAATACTTTTATTATTTTTATATGTCCATAAATATCTTATTATTTTATATATCTCCATAAATATCTGTCCAAATCTCTCTCGGTCACGACTCTCTCTCTCTATCTTTTTCTTACTCTCTCTTTTTTCTTTTTCCTCCCTCCTCTCTTTTATATATATATATATATATATATATATATATATATATATATATATATATATATATATATATATGAATATGCATATATATTTGTATGTCTCTGTCCCTTCATATATATTTCGATACCTGAGGATGTCTGTAGGAACAGACGAAAGCTTGTAAAAATTTAAAAGACCTTATGCAACTGGAATTTATAAACAGGGATCATATCATTCAGTTGTGCGTTCTTGTTCTTTATTGAAATTAAAATAACTGATCCAAGTGCAACTTTCGGATAATAAGTGCGACATTACTGTAATTATTGAACAATATAGTTCATGCCACTTTGACGGAAAATTTACCAGTAAAAAAGAATTCTCTTATCACTATATTTGTACAAGAACGCACAACCTTAAAATTTAAATTCAAACTCAGCGTTGCGACTGCACGCTCCAAAACAATAACACATTTCTCATGGCATTTTTCGGATTACAATACATCTATTTTCGTTATCCTCTTATTACTGAGAGTAAAAACAAGAACAAAATCTATTCCATACCTGTGGATGTCTGTAGGAACAGACGAAAGCGTGTAAAAATAATAAGAACTTATGCAACTGAAATTTATAAAACTAGGATCTTTTCATGCATAAACAGGTTCGGGGTTTTTGTATATTATTTGAATTGTTCGCGATGATGGATTTCTCGCCAATTAAATCATTAACCTTTGTATTTGTTTTCTTTTGTATGAATAATTCATGAATATATATATATATATATATATATATATATATATATATATATATATATATATATCGCTTATGGAATGAGCAGGATATTCGACTGGATACGAAAATTCGAGTTTACAGATCTGTTGTACTTGCCATCCTTTTGTATGGCTCAGAGTCATGGACTCCATACAGGTACCATATACGCCAGCTGGATGTTTTCCATAAAAGCTGTTTGCGTGCAATCTGTGGAGTTAAGCTTCAAGATAGGACATCTAATGTACACCTGTTTAACAGGTGTGATAATGGAGGAATCGAGACTTTTATCATACAGTCTCAGTTACGGTGGACTGGTCATGTCTTGAGACAGGATACCCAAGATCCTAATGTACAGCCAGTTAGATCAGGGCTGCAGGAATGTAGGACGCCCATGGCTAAGATACAAAGACAAGCTGAAAAGCAACTTGTCAGCAGTCAATATACCACATAACACCCTTGAGCGCTTAGCTTTGGAGCGGGTAGAATGGTGATCAACGTGTTTTAGTGGACTCAGCAATTTACAATTTGCTTGTCTGAATCAATCTCAAGATGCGAGAGCAAGATCTAAAATGTCAGCCAATCTAACATTGACCTCATCTAACAATTCTCACACCTGCTCTATATGTGGCCTCATTTGTAAATCACTAGCGGGTCTTAAATGCCACTTAAGATTATCGCATAAGCTTTCATAACTGAATCAATAAGCTGGCAGATCGTCATACGTCGAAACCGACGGGAGAGTCCATTATATATATATATATATATATATATATATATATATATATATATATATATATATATATATATATATATATATATATATATATATATAATTATATATATATATATATATATATATATATATATATATATATATATATATATATATATATATATATATATATATATATATATATATATATATATATAAAAAAAAAATTTTTTTATTGATAACATTGACGCATGTGCTGGAGAGGCAAAACTAGAAATCGCGCTTTTGTTTTTCTACCTCTAGACAACAGACAAGCAAATTCAGGCTAACACAAGTCTCGTTGCCAGTATAAAAGAAAGATCTACCTCCTGATTATTAATACATTTTGTTATTAAAATCACATTGTGGAGCGGATTATGCGGAGAGGTGGCATGTTAAGAAGTTGGGGTACATGGCAGAACGGATCTGATGTTGCAATTCTCGAAATTCTAATGAAGACAGGGTAACATCACTTATGACCTCTACCGTTACATTTTATAAATGTATTTTAAGAATATATATATATATATATATATATATATATATATATATAAAATATTATTTTTATCATTTTATGTCTAGATATCTCACTCACTCAAACTATGTCGTTCACTTTCTCTCTATTGACATATTTTTTTTAAGCGATTCACCCCAAGCAAGGCGGGAAGCCACTAGGACGCAAGGGGGTTACAGAAGATTTGGAGCAAGATCAGATAGGAGTGATAGAGGAAAGGATGTGGAGAAGGATAGTGGATAGAGCAAGGCAACTGGAGATGACGATTGACATTACATTTGAATAGTTTCGTCGCTCTGTAGATGCATGTACATTGATCCCGACAGAGGATAACGAACATTGCGAACCGCAAAGGTCAAGGCAGGATTTGCCTGGCACTGCCAAACTAGATGTCTATTTTCTTTTGCTGTTATTTTTCCCAGAAAGCCAATTCTTGATCGTAAAGCTGTCATAACAAAGGCCTTCTATACATAAATAACTTATTGGATAGTGTAGAAGTATACACCAAATTGTTTTAATAGCTATTTATAGCCTTCTCCATTATTATAGATTTCAAATATACGATTTTTTTTAAAGCTTCAGGAAGTTTTCATCGTTGCATACACATTTTTTTTAAATCTAGACTTTAACTGCACACTTTTGCATATGCAATGATCTGCATTGTTTGACTGCAGTATACTGAGTTTACCAAAAAAATGAACATGTGTCATTTTGATTTTTACAAATGCAGAAAAAATTATCTGCACTGGCCACCACATAAAACAAAAACACAGTGTAAATGTAAGGGTCACTTACTTTTTGCACGTCTTAATTTTTAATTTTTAATTAATATTTTTATTCCAGCTTAATAAAAATCTATGAAAGGGGTTGTAATTCATTTAGTAAAGTTTTTTTTAATGAATATATAGTTTAATTAAGATTTGTTGCATGTCTGGAAAAAGAAACAATTATTAGGTTGGTGCAAAAATAATGGCGTAATAATGTCGTTTTTTTGACGTATTTTTTAACGTCAAAAACGACATTATTACGTCATTATTTTTGCACCAACCTAATATTTTAAATAAATAAAGGCTGAGGACTACCAATCCTCCGATTGGCCAACCAATCAATCATGCTTATTGATAACTTTTATCCCTGCATTTGCCTGTTCATAACTCATCCTTTTTTTTACCCTGTACAGGGCCCGGGAACCACTTGAGATAGAGGCTTAAACTTGAAGGTGTGATAATATAAACAATCGTTCGAACTTTTCAATTCAACCTTGCTAGAAATCGGAGACCTCAACATGAATGATATATTTAAAACAATGAATCTTTATTTATTTTAATCTAATTTCTTTCTTGTAAGTACTTGTAAAATCTTACCTCTTCCAACATTAAATTAATTTTACCACCACTAAACAAAAGAATATATTTCTACATAGACTGCTGTATTATATAACGATAACTAAAGTGATTTCGATCTTCAACTAATTCAAGTAATTACTACTGTTGCAAGCCTAAGTGGATTCTAATAGGTGAGATCTAAACCTGAGAAAATAGCTATCGAGCTCGCTTCGCGGAACATTTGCTTCTGGATTTGTTTCCCTGGATGCTCATGTTGTCTTATTATCGCCAGCGAACAAGTATAAATGATGACTTTTCGTGATTGCTAAATATTAAGGGTGTACGGGTTGACGACAGAATACGAGCGAATTACGTTACTTCCTTCGCATTCAAATGCGCGTCATGCGCAATGTTGATTTATAGGAAGTCATGTAATGGATACGAAGTTTGAAATGGCGCCATGGGTTTCAGGCTATATGTCCTTTCGACGCGGTTAACAAGCCTGTCACACTAGATCAACCATGACTGAATTAGTGAATTCGATCTTCACTGAGTGCCCCATAATTTCTGCCTTGTGCCAGATCTAAGCTGCGTTTAGAAAATTAACTTGGGCACTTCGACGCGCTTTAATGGTTAGCAAGAGTGTTTCGCTAGAACAATTACAACTGGTTAGTGAGTTCGTTCCTCACTGGGTGCCCCATACTTTCGGCCTTGTGCCACATCTAAGCGTAGCGTAGAAAACCACTGGGGCTTTCCTTCCGGACTCTTCCAGAGGGATTGGCAGAGGAGAGAAGGTTTTTTTTTTTCCTGTCGAAGTAGATGCTGTAGATGTAGTATCTGTTCCGTGCTGGAGGCCTTCTCTACCCCGCCCTTGCGTAACATCTGTTACAAATCGGTGGTATGACTAGCTTAGACCAGCTTAGACAGGCTAAGACCAGCTTAGAGAAGTTTTGACCAGTTTAAACAAGCTATGACCAGATTAGACCAGCGGTCCGAGTGGAAAAACACGGGTCCCTCTTTAAAAACCGACCTTGTGTCACAATTTCAGTGGTGGCGGAGGTTGAGGTAAATCTCGGGTTTCAGGCTATAGAACCTTTCGACATGGTTAGCAAGATTCTCGTGCTAGATCAATCATGGCTTAATAAGTGAATTCAATATTCACTGAGTGCCCCATAATTTCTGCCTTGTGCCACATCTAAGCTGCGCTTGGAAAATCAACCTGGACACTTCGACGTGCTGTAAAGGTTTGCAAGATTGTCTCGATAATTACGTCTGGGCAGTAAGCTCGACTCTCACTGCTTGCCCCTTACCTGCGGCCTTGTGCCACATCTAAGCTACGCTTAGAAAATCAATATACAAAAAAGGTGTGGTGTAATCGCTAAATCAATCACTGATTGGTGAGTTCGATTCCTACTGAGTGTTCCATACTTTCGGCCTTGTGACACATCTAAGCTTCGCTTAGAAAATCGTTTTTGCCTTGGGCAGGACAATTTTTGTCCCTGGCCCGGGTGTACGAGCTTGTGTGTCCCCTATGAAAATGGCCTCTTCGTTATAGTCTTTAACATCTTGTCAGCGTTTGCTTAAATGACGAGTAAATACCATGAGCTTACGGCCATCAGTCCCTTTGACATGTTTAGCAAGGTTGTCGCGCTAGATCAATTATGAGTGAATGCTGAGTTCGATCCTCACTGAGTGCCCCATGCTTTAAGTCTTGTGCCACATCTAATCTACGCTTGGAAAATCACCATGTCATGCTGTAACACTGGATCAACGAAGTTAAGAAACGTGGAGCCTGGTCAGTATGTAGATGGGTGACCGCTTGGGAATACTAGGTGCTGTAAGTTTGGATGTGCGGGTGGTGTAATGGAATTGGTAATCGGGAAGCCGAGTTCCAATTCCAGTCGGGTTTGTTATATTCACTCACCTTGGGAAAGGCATGAATCCATTTCCTCTTTCACCGAGCTATGGATTAAGTAGTAGGAAATGTATCGGTAAACCATTATTATCCCCAAGAAATAACTACAAAAAAAAAAAAAAAAAAGAAATTCTGACTTTAAAAAAATCTGCAATGGGTTGATAATCCGTAAAAAATAAATCAGTCAGTAAAAGTGTCGAATCTGGTTCTCTCTGCTATTTGCTTAATTTTCACATAAAAATCACCGGTAAAAAATGGCCTGTCATGAGAATGTCGTAATGGCTTATGTGTAAAAAAAAAATGGATTATTAAACAAAAGGCCTAACGATTCTCTAATAATTTTTGACCGTGTTGATTTGAGAAGTATTCAAATGTTAGGCTCTATTTACATTATTCGGACTATTGTCCTCATCTGTGTCGCCATATTTATTACAACGTTTCGGCCGTTGTACGCTCCTGCCTTCTTCAGGTGGTTGAAATGTTGAACTGAACCCTTTATTTCGCTCACTGGAGTAGACTGTTCTAGTTCCACGTGCCATGTTTAATGGCTGTCAGTTATTAGATATCTCCTGTTAATTACCCTCTCCAAGTTCTCCACCGCCTTAACCAGGTATTGAACTCGCGCTCTTTGGGTCCTGTCACTGGATCTAACTAACGCCTTTATCCACTGTAACATGTGACCTTGAGGAAGAAGGCCGGAGCGTACAACGGCTGAAACGTTGTAATAAATA
This sequence comes from Acanthosepion pharaonis, assembly GCA_903632075.3. NCBI lineage: Eukaryota > Metazoa > Mollusca > Cephalopoda > Sepiida > Sepiidae > Acanthosepion > Acanthosepion pharaonis. The sequence continues at coordinate 57,126 of CAHIKZ030003201.1, forward strand.
TGGCAACAAAGATGAGGACAATAGTCCGAATAATGTAAATAGTGTACATAATACCTCATCTCAGAAATATAGATAGAAAGTAAAGAATCGGATAAATATGGCAACAAAGATGAGGACAATAGTCCGAATAATGTAAATAGTGTACATAATACCACATCTCATAAATATAGACAGATACTGAAGGATCGGATAAATATGGCAACAAAGATGAGGACAATAGTCCGAATAATGTAAATAGTGTACATAATACCTCATCTCAGAAATATAGACAGGTACTGAAGGATCGGATAAATATGGCAACAAAGATGAGGACAATAGTCCAAATAATGTAAATAATGTACATAATACCTCATCTCAGAAATATAGACAGATACTGAAGGATCTCATAAATATGGCAACAAAGATGAAAACAATAGTCCGAATAATGTAAATAGTGTACATAATACCTCATCTCAGAAATATAGACAGATACTCAAATGTTGGGATTGATCACATGCATGCAGAACCTCATGTTTTAATGTATTCTGTCCGATGTTCGTAACGTCCCGCTAGATCGATTTCGTAAAAATAACACGGGTTAAAAAAATATATACATTTTTATTTTCTTAAATATCGACCAAGCGTCTAGTCGGCGTATTGTTGACGGAACCTGAATTAATTAAATTATCAGGGGATCGATATAAAAAAGCAAAAGGATAAAATTAATTTGTATAGCAAAAAAAAAAAAAATTAAATTAACGTATGATAATATACATGCAGACGCTATCGTTTGCTATGCGCATGTGTAAATAGACATCTTGAAACGGAAGCCTGGGTTCGCGAAAAATATGGAATATTAGGCGAGTAAAAAGCTGAAATCCAATTTTACAGATGTGCTAGTGAAGCATATTTACAGATATTAAAAAAAAATTAATATATATATATATATATTATGCGAGAACCATTTTATTGAATACTTCCAACTAATCATGTTTTTCAGACTAAAAGACCGGCGCTTGGTCTTTTTTTAACAATGTTGTTCACCCTCTACAAGTACCGAGAGCCACTCGAGGTAGAAGGTTGGATAGTAATAGGCACAGCTTATGCGGATATGTGGGAAAGATAACGGTTAACACTAGACTTGGATAAATTAAGATTGTAGTGATCGGGAGAGCATCCTCTTGCGCGTCGGTTTCACAAAGCAGCGGTTTGTGAGAAGCTGCTGCTCGAGTGAAACTTACATCTCACCAATAAAATACGAAGGGAATGAAGCTGGTTCGCTGCAATGTTCGGGTCTTAGTCGTGAGTGATAGAACTGATGGAACTAAGGAATGCATCACGTCTGAGCACTTTCCATGGAAAAAAGCGACAGAGCAAGAGACTTACGACCTTTCGTCTGCGAGATAAGTGTTGTAGGGTAGAAAATAATTTGTTACCCACAATGACCCGGAGACGCTTCTAGAGTCTATCGGAATTGGAGAGGGAAGACTGGGCAGCTCCTACCTATGCAAGCGAACGTAACTCTCCACAACTTCCTATTTTTGGACCTGTACAGTCCCATTCCCTTTGCTGCCATCCATTTATTAAATAAATATTGTTTTCACTCGGCTAGCTTAACGTTAAATATGATATTCCCTGTTTTCTTCTGTCCGTCTTGCCGACAATATATCTATTAAGTATCACATTTCCCAAGTCTTTTTTCCTCATTATTTGTGCCATAAATTTTGAAATCTTTTTTAAGTATAATTGCCGGGAGAGGCTTGCGACGTTTTTGTCTGTAAGAAGGCGGTTCTAGAGTGAAAAATAATTTGTCCCCCACAAGGACCCGGAAACGCTTTTGGACTTTATCGAAATTGGAAAGAGAAGACGGAGCAGCTCCTGCCCATGCAAGCGAACATGGCTCTCCATAACTTCCTATTCTTTGTATCTCTTAACAATGCTTGTATTTATTTTTTTACTACCGCTTCTATTCGTTTTGTCTCACCCATTTTCTGTCTCTCTTGACTTCAATATATCTTATGAGTATCATATTTTCCAAACCTTCTTTCCACATTATTTGTCTCAAAAATTTTAACTGTCTCTTGCTGATTTCGAGTATAATTGTATTGTATATTTTCATTTTCCCTAAAACGTCCTCGTTGCTCACATAGTCCGCCCATAGTATTTTCAGTATCCTTCTGAAGGAACACGTCTCTGTTGCATGAAGACTTCTTTTCGCCTTTGGGATTATCAAGCATTCATTGCTATATAGAGATATCGATATTGCATAGGAACTGACTAGAATTAAATTTACAATGTATTTCATGGTAAAATAAATCACAATAATTTTCTATTAAATATGGGGCAGTTGCAGTGTAGTTTGTTGCAAGAAACTTAAAATGAACTCCTTAAGATTTTATTCCTGGGTATGACAATAAACTACATCCGGCAGGAAGACATCTGATCGGGTGAATGGAGGTTTTGAGGAGCGTAGAACCACCTCTTAAGTCCTGTTGTTCACAGGTTCACCGTGATCCAGAGTGGTAGCACCTTTTAGGGTCCCAGTTTGGGGCAAATATGAACCCCAAACAAAACACTATAAAAATATATAAATATAAAAAAATAACTATAGTAAAATGACTAACAATACTTATTTATAGTAACATAATCAGCAATACATTTTATTATAGAATTACCAACCATACAATTTATAGCAAAATTACCAGCAATATATTTTATCTATAAATTAGAGGCATGTAATTGCGTTCAAAATATATTGTTGACGGAATACAATTGTGTTCAAAATATTTAGATTTCGTCATTAAATTACCCATAGAGGTGAATGAAATAACGAGATATTAGCAACTGTATACGCGCGTGTTGGCGTGCATACACAGGTAAGCAAATAAATAATTAA
>CAHIKZ030003201.1:65000-85000 GCA_903632075.3 Acanthosepion pharaonis
ATAATCATCGGCACAATACAAACTGACGTAAGGATCTAGGTGACTGCGTGTCCATAAGATTTCATTTCTGCGCTCTACGTCTTACGGAATTTAACGAGAATTCCTTGTTATTGCAAAATATTTCTTGCCAGTTGTTAAAAGTCCATTAATAATAGAAAATGTATTAAACATTAAACTAATATTTCATACATTTTGTTCAGTCTGTTCACAAAATGTTATATGTTTAAATCCAAAGAAGGATATGCAACTTAATCGATACTGTCCAGACATTACAATTTCAGCCACTTTCTCACCGCCGTGATGTGGTTACACACACAAACACACACACACACACACACACACACACACACATACATATATATATATATATATATATTAAGTGGGGATTATAATAGTCAAATTAATTTATTCAAAAAGTGGTAAATTAGGCAGATTTGATGTACGAATAAAGAAAGCGGAAAGAAGAAATATTGATTAACCAAAGATAGTTTTTACTGCATAATTCGCTTTCAGCTGACAGGAGTTTTGCGGTTGATCGTGAAGAAAGCGAACGGAATGCAATCACTAAAAGGAAATGGTGGTCAGAATCACAGACTTTATATTTCTTGGCAGGAAGTGATTCCAACGAATGTTTCAGAAAGAATTAATTCTGTGTTCCACTAAAAGTAAGACTGCATGACTATGGTTTGTCAAAAATCGCCTTAAGCTACATAAACAATATGGCGAAGGACGTAAAGTTTTGCTTAACGATTCAATTATTTTTATTTTTTATCTACTTATGTGTAACGTTAGTTTCCATTTCCTTGGACACGAGAGCGAATTGACAATATCGATTAACGTGTTTCCTGTTCTGTATTTCATTTCCGGTTTGAAATTTATTTGATTCCAATTGTGTGCTGTTGTATCCTAGAGAAAGTAATGTAAGCGAAGTTTAAGATGCTAATTTAGCAGAATTATCTTTCAACAAACCACTTCGAATAAGTATTTCTTTCAACCCAAACTCTTTTTTGTGTGGTACCAATCGTTCAGATTGGAAATTTCCGTTAGTGCTATGTAATATCTCGTCTTTTATAGGAGAATAAATGCTAGCTATTCCCAGCACAGACAAAGAAGAGTCTCGAAGCGACTAAGATGTGCTTATACTGACGAATGTCTTCAGAAATAAAGCAAGAAGCCCTTCACAGTTATGTAATAACAAATATCCCATATGACAGTGGGCAGTGAATTCTGGTCAATCTCTTCTGAAGTAGGTTTCTGAAGTCAATCTCTGAAATAGTGTATTGAAGCAACAGAGATGTACTTCTGATGACGAATGTCTTCAAAAACAAAGAGTGATGAATTGTAATGATATACAGTTGAACCTCAGTTAAAGAATTTAATTCGTTCCTGAAGCCCGTTCGTAACCCGAAATGTTCGGATACCGAAACTATTTTTCGAGTAGAAATCAATGTAAAATGGGTTAATCCATTCCTGGACCCAATATGTTGCTTATTTAAACTTTAACTACACTACTTTGTGAACAAGTTTATACACAAAACAAATGAAAATCATATAATACATAAAACTAATGAAAAATAAATAAATCCAATACTAAACAGATAAAATATAGACGAACACTTCAATGTAACCGTACCTCTCTGTAGGAGAGTTGATGGCGTAAGTAGAAGTGGAAGCAAAGAGATGTTATTGTTTGGAAAAGGGAAGAAAAGACATGGCCGTTTCTTTATTTATAAGAATAGTATAGATCGTTGATTTTGCCATACTGAACTGAGTAGGAAGAGACAATATAATCAACAACTGTTTTTCTCTTAACTTTTCTTTTTCCTTTACCAGTATCACTGCTAGCTTTCTTTGGAGTTACGGCTGAGGACTAATGGAGAGAGAAAAAAAGAAAGAGAAAATAAAATTGGTAAAGAAAAGCACAGCACAGCACACGAATGTATACAAAATGGCGGTCAACGAAGAAATGATTCCGTTCGGGTTAACTCGGTTGGACTCAGTTCAGCAATGTTGTTCGAGAACCGAAATTTTGTTTGATAACCGAGGCATTTTCATCACGAATTTTCTGTTCGAAAACCGATTTGTTCGACATGTGAGACGTTCAAGAACCATTGGTTGAATGTATTTAATATTCTCTAATGCAGTATATGATGACCAATCTTTTTACAGGTGAAGAAGAGACCTGAAGCGATAGAGATGTGGTTCTACTGACGAAAAAGAAAGAAGGCTTTGACCCTCTTACATACTAAAGGAAAGATAAACATTTGGAAACGCCGCGTTATCTGCTGATATCTGAGTGAAAGGATTGCAAAACACGGACTAAGAATAGAAAAAAGATATTATCTAATGCCATATGTGGTAACGAATTCTGGGCAAGTTCTTCACACATGAAGAGGAGAACTGAACTGACATAAACATAGTTCCACCAACTAATGTTAAAAATGCAATAGACAGAACATGTGATCAACGAGGAAGTATTAGCTGTTGCCTAAAAACAGAGCTTATGACCATATCACGTTGAAAAGTCAGTTCCCATACGATCACCGAAGTTAAACAACGTCACTGTCACTGGATCTAATCAACGCCTTTATCCATTGTGCCAAAACCCAAAGAGTGTGAGTTCAATACTCGGTTAAGGCAGTGGAGAACTTTCAGAGGGAAAATTAACAGGAGATAACTGATAACTGACCTCCATTAAACGTGGCTCGTGGAACTAGAACAGTCTACCCCAGTGAGTGAAATAAAGGGTTCAGTTCAACATTCCTGTATTTATCTATCCACCCACGAGGATAAAATGTGGCACAAGGCCGGTTTAAAGTGGGTATCTCCGAGCCCGTAGGCTCGGCCAAAAATATGGCCTTTCTGAACCCGCCTAGACGGGTTCAAGGCCTGTCTACCACCCCGGACGAAACCCTGCCTCTCGGCAAAGCCTCGTCCGGGTCACTCACTGCAAAATGCAGAGAGTTCGACTGAGATTGAATCTTCAGTTCAACATTCCAACCACCTAGAGATGACCGGAGCGTATAATGGCCGAAACGTTGTAATAAATATGGCGACAAAGATGAGGACAATAGTCCGAATAACGTAAATAATGTAGATAATTCCTCATCTCAGATATATAGACAGATACTAAAAATTTAAATTCCTTCTCTCTGGTAGATGTCGCCATATCTTAACACCGTGAAGGTCGGAGATGGTGGAACTATGGAATATGACTGTTCAAATAGAATAATAACAATAAAGTATGAAAACGCAAGCAAACTTTCAAGAGTGAAGATAAAGAAGAACCTATTTCCATATCTTTCCCAAGAAGTCCCGGCAATTCACTGTTAAACTTATAATAAATAGAATTTATTTTAGTTTTGCATAGCGACTATGTTTTTTTCTTTTTCTTAAATTACAGTAAAATATAACATAATATTTTTTTCCTGAAGCTAATTGACGTCATTATTCAAATCTGGAATATTGGCTTGCAGGCGTATGTTAATTTTTTTCTTGCCTACGGCTGTATGCAAATTACGATGTATGACTTCCTGTATTCGGATTGCCAAAAAATAAAACATTGGATAAATAATTCAGTGAGACGTCACGAGATAAAAAAAAAAAAAATGTCTGCTTCTATCGAGACACCGACAGCAACTTTGATTTCATTGTCACATTTTGAAACCGTGGTGGGCGTTGTTGCATTTATTTGTTTTCTTTCTTACTCATAAGAAAATAGCGGTGGGCACTTCGACGTGGCGTAATGGTTAACAAGCTTGTCTTGCTAGAACAGTTACGACTGAATAGTGAGTTCGATCCTCACTAGATGCCCCATATTTCCGTTCTTGTGACACGTCTCAGCTACGCTTAATAAATCACTATAAAGAAATAAGATAATTTTTAGCGAACTCTTTTTGTTGTCATATATGGTTGTGTGCTCCCGCTGTACGTCTCGAGGTCCTCGACAAAATCCAGAGACGAATATGCAATATGATAGGTCCTGATCTGGAATCTAGTCTACAATCGCTATCTCACAGACGTGCCGTGGCTTTCCTCCGTCTCTTCTACAAGGATTTTTACGGCAACTGTTCCGACGAGCTACTTTTGCTGGTTCCCAGACTGCATGTATTTAAGCGAGGTACCAGGCTGGCAACTCGGTTCCACCCGTTCACTGCCAAAACCGTTAAATGTAACCGTCTCTTCTATTCAAACAGCTTCATCTCCCGCACTTCCCGTCTGTGGAACTCCCTTCACCTTACTTGCTTCCCCGATGACTATAATCTTCAAATATTAAAGTGTAATGTTAATCGATATCTGACACCCTGAGCTTGTTTCCCGCCCTTCTCTGTATCCTTTCCTCAAACACGCCTCTTTATTCTTGTCCTCAACCCTCTGTAACCCGTTGCGTTCTGGTGGCACTCCCGCCTTGCTTGAGCAGACGCTGATCAGAGCTTTTAAGGGATAGGTGGTTGCGGAGCAGCAAGATCGTTTACGTCCTGAAAGTACTCGGCGTATAGGCGAAGATATGCCTGGTCATGGGAACCGGCATGCTCATCTTGGTTGTAATGCTCACAACATTTAAGTCATTGTACCCTTCAGGTATCATCAGGTGTCGCTCTTTGTAATCAATAAACTTGTTATTTCGAACCGGATTCTCAAACTATCTGATGTGTTCAAACTGGCAGATCTTTTTTTTTTTTTTTTTTTGTACGAGGGACTGGCGTGTGAAGCTTTCCAACGCAGTTGGGAGGTGAGGTGCTCAAATGCACCCCACCACTTTTTTAAAGATATTTCCTATTTTAGAATCATTGAATCATATCCTTAACGTAACACGTAACGTAAAACCGGCCTGGAGATAGTTAGCCTCTTCTTGTCCTAAAAATACCAATTCTATTGCGGCTAAGACCATAAAAAACAACTCTTCAGGTGTCGATCTTTGTATTCAATAAACTTGTTATTTCGAACCGACGGAAACATGATCGAGGACAGTCATTCTCAAACTATTTGATGTGGTGTACTACCAGTTTTATTTTTTATGTGTGAAGGACCGGAATACGAAGCGTCTCAATCTAGCTTCCAATCCAGTCCATCTTCTAGACGTGGTTTTTGCAGCCCCACTTTTTTTAAAAAATATGTCCTATTTCAGGGTCATTTTGAGACTATCTGTACTAAACATGAGGACACGATGTCTTCTTCATTCTAGGGCCAATCATCATTAACGTAAAACGCCTTCCCAGTGTGCCAGGGACCGGTACCATATTTGTGCCATATTAATTATGTAATAACGATCCGAGAAAATATGTGATCATTCGTATATGTATATCACATATTACGGATACATGGAATTAAATGCTAATTTCAAAACATTTTCGCCAAAACCATGTTGACGTTCATTTTTTTTCATCAGGTAAATTTTTTAAAGGCCAATTTAGAAATATGTGTCCATGAAAATGGGAAGGGGGGGCTTTCTGCCCGCCCTACTTTCTTTTTTAGATATGTCCTATTTCAGGGTCACTTTGAGACTATCTGTACTTAACATAAGGACACGGTGTCTTCTTCATTCTAAGGCCAATCATCATTAACGTGAAATGTCTTCCCAGTGTGCCAGGGACCGGTACCATATTTGTGCCATATTAATTATACAATAATGATCCGAGAAAATATTATTTGAACATTCGTAGTATTATTCCTTTATACCAGAAACATATAATGAATATAATAAAAGCTATATCATTTTTTATTTAATATTGATTTTGTAGAAATATATGTCCATGAAAACGGTGTCTGGGTACTTCTAGGTGTGGTTCCTACACAGTCATAAGCCACATCAATATGGTGTATTTCATTTCACCGTTTTGCTGTTTATTATATCACATTCGTTAGTTGTATAGCAAAAACTTTTAACATGAGTGAGTAATTGAAAAATCTAACCCTGATAAATATAAAAATAAAATTAAAATGGTCAAAAAATGAGTCAAATATCCCGGCAGTCTCCCGTGGCGTAGAATGTGACTACCGTTTCTTTGTTTCTTGGAAACCCTCCGCGTACCGACAGAACATGGCTCACGTACCGGCACCAGCACGCGTGCCATAATTTGACTAGCACTGTCCTAGTGGATTAAGACATTCGTTAAGACACATCTGGTTCACTTGATCGATTCGTGCTGGTTCAGCGAAAAAAACAAAACAAAACAAAACAAAAAAAAACAGACTAGTGATCTAAAGGTGAAGAAAAACATTAACTGATATGAAATATCCCCTCAGTAAGAAATGGGAAATGCGAGTCATTTACCCATGACCACTGTAGTGATTTTCCAAGGGTACCTTAGATGTGGCACATGATACCCATGAGTACCATATAAAGAGTCCGGATGGAAATTCCGAGTCGGTTACAGACACCTGAAGACACATTGGGAATATAACAACCAATACATTTTAATCATTCTTAAATATTTCTTTTCAACTTGATTGTAACTGATATTTTTATAAACACAACGTTTCAACCAAGTACCATATGGCCATCATCAGATGTTCATATCAGACTGATAGGGTATATTTGTTGATTATTGTGTCATATTTCATTGGGTTTTTTGGGGGTTTTTTATTGAGTACAAATATCGACACCTGAAGAGTTTTTTTTTTTTTTAATGATCGTAACCGTAATAGAATTTGTGTTTTGAGGCCAAGAAGAGGTTAACTATCTCCAGGCCTGTTTTACGTTACGTGTTACGTTAAGGATGATTGGCCTTAGAATGAAGAAGACACTATGTCCTCGTGGTAAATGATTCGGAAATAGGACATATCTAAAAAAAAAAGGGGGTGCACAAAGCACTTGTGCTGAACAATTGTATATTTTTTCAACACCTGATATTATTGTACTTATGCCAACTAATGACACCAACACATGTTTTAAGAAACTCCTATATCCATTACGCCACCGTGTATTTTTGGCGCCTTTTATATTCAGTCTTCGAGTGTTTCGGCATTTAGTAATCATAGCAGATTTGTACCGCATTCTGATAATATATATTTCATTTTTAGATGTAGAATTGGTAATATACATTAATAGAAACTATTTTCCCTACCTTGATTGTGATAGATGCTATTATAGACGCAATATATAGCAATATGAGCAAATTGATCTGAATAGTAATGTATGTGCTTTTGGATATTTGGGACATATTGCAGATGCATAGCCTTCTTCCTTATGTGCCGTGTCAGAGTATAGGGGATCATGGTTCTCCACAATTTCCTCTCTTTTGTAGCTTTTAATATCTTTATTTCACCTAAACCCTGTTCTGCCACCCATTTACTCAAGCTCACTAAGCATGTTATGCGTTGTTTTCCACTGACCCACTTGCCCTCAGTCTGTCTTGTGAGTATCAAAATTTCCAAACCCTCTTTCCAAAAATATAATCTTCTCTCTCTCTCTCTCTCTCTCTCTCTCTCTCTCTCTCTCTCTCTCTCTTCGTGATGTTAAGTATAAGTTTCCTTTTTTGTTTACATTGTCTCTAAATCTTTGTCGTCGCTCACATGTTTGGTCCATGGTATCGTCAGCATCCTTTTGAAGAACCATTCTTACCTCAACTCTCTTCTTCATCTTTGAGATTTTCCAGCATTCACTGTCATATAGAAGGTAATATATCACATAACACTTCAGTACTCTTTTCTTTGTTTCTAACGATGCTTTTCTGTTTCTTAATACTTTGCTTAGCTTCTGGAAGATATCTTTGTCTATCCCAATGTGCCCTTCGGATTTCAGCGTCGTACTTTCCGTTGCACGTTCCTAGATATTTAATTTTTTTGCTTTTGTTTCATTTTGGTATCTCCGATTTGTAATTTGAATTTTGTGTTGTCCCTTTTGCTAACAACCATACATTAGGTATTCTAGCTACTTATGTGTAATCTTTACTTCTCAGACAGTAAGCTTGTTAGGTATTTTATTTTCTGTGTTCCTTTTTCCGTCTTGCTTTTAATGTGTCCTCTGTGTGTCTGATTTTCCCAACCTTCATTCCTCATTACGTGCCCTAGAATTTACAACTCTGTCTTCATGATGTTAAGTATAATTATCATTTCTGTTGCCATTTTCTATAGAACTTCACCTTTGCTCAGATATTCGAAACGTGGAATTCTCAGCATCCTTCTGTAGAACAGCATTTCTGTTGCTCCAATTCTCTTCTTCGTCTGTAAGGAGATTGTTCAACATTCGCCGCCATATAAGAAAACTGATACTATATAACAGTTCAGTACTCTTTTCTTTGTAACAAAATCTTTCTGTTAAAACTTTGCTTATCTTCTGGAAGGCATCTTTTGCTACCCCAATGAACCGTTGAATTTCAATTTCGCACTTTCCGTCCTCTGTTAAAACACTTTCCAAGTCTTTAAATTGTTGCAGTTGTTTTATTGTAGTATGTATGTCAACATGCATTATATATATATATATATATATATATATATATATATATATATATATATATGCGTTTTGCCAAATTATTATCGAGATAACATTTTTCTAATATTTCAAAAACTGTCCAATCAATTCACACACAATTCTCACACAATGTTGGCAACACTAAGCTGCGCAATCACTGAAATTTTCGTACTGATCTGCGCAATGTAAATAAACTGGCGCCATATTTGTTATCAGCACGGTGATTTGAGCGTGCCAAATTATTAGAAAAGTATAAGAATTTAGGGAAAAGATGGGCCGTAAAAAGCAGTTTAAGTGATGCTGAAAAGAAAACTATTACCTCAGAATTCTCAAAATGTAAATCTATCCTAGAAATTTTTAAAATGGTAGGGAAGTGTTATCAAACTGAAAAATTCACCGCCGACCCTACACAAGTACGCAAAAGGGCAGATAAAGGCAAGCCCAGGGTTATTTCACGTCGTCTCATGTCACGATTTAAACGATAGGCCACGAAGAACCCTGGACTTACCAGTCAAGAGATTTTCATTCGTATTAGGGATCCTACTGTGTCTAAAAGTACTCGGTGTCGGTATCTGAGGAAATAGCAACAACAGTCAGGCCTTGTGCCATATCTAAATTATTGGAAAATCACTATATATATATATATATATATATATATATATATATATATATATATATATATATATACCGGTTGTAACAGTAAAATTGTACAAATTTGTAATAGCTTGGGATATATGTCTATCCCATAAATTGTTTAATATATAAACAACCACGAAATTAGAATCAAATTTGTCTTGCTTCAATATTCCTGCTTCAAGGATATTTTCCAGCATTAATTGCCATATAGCATTAAAGATATTATATAACTTTTTATTACACTTTCCATTGTTTCTAGCGATGTATTTCTATTTTCTATTATACTGCTTAGCTTTTGGAATGTATATTTAGCTAACCAAATACTTCTTCGAACATTGCACATTTTCGCCGAGTCAAATGAAATAATGTATATTGTGATAAGCATGGTTTCAACGAACAGAAAATAGAGAACAGCTGAAGCCATGGTAGTATATGCAAGCAAGGCTTCCGTTTGTTTGTTCTTTTTTTTTTTTTTTTTCATCATTCCATGTTAAGTTCACTGGTGTTCCATTGCTATATGTGTCTAATTTCAGAGCAGAGGCTGTTGTTCAAACCAATGTATAAGTGTAGTATATTTGGCCATGTCACATGACTAAATGTGGACGCGGTATTGGCATTGTTTGTTCCACCAAAATAAGAAAGTAAAACATATATTAAATCTAACTCGAAGAAATCAGTCTATTTCTTAACTGTTTTCCCCAGACCCAGTGATAACACAAGCAATGCGGTTAAAATGATCAGATAAATCGTGACAAGGAGGACAGTGTTTTTTTTTTTCTACTCTTTCTCTCTCAAACCTCGTCGAACGTCATAAATAAACCGTAGTAGCGCCGATGTTTTAATGGCCATCACCGTATTTGTATATCAAGCTCTAGATAAGAACGACGGAGCTCGGTTTGTGGCACTAGATATCTCTAACACGTACGACAGTGTCTGGCATGGATGGCATTCTACGCATGCGCCAGGGCGACGGTGTGACAGTACGAATATTTGGCTTAATCCAATAAAGGTCGTACTGAACGGGCTCGCTTCCAGATCTTTCATACGAACACAGGGTCTCCCAAGGTTCTATCCTGGGTCCTACGCTGTTTCTGATCTTCCATGAGTGGGCATTGAAAATATTGGGGCAAGAAATGGCTTGTACATCTCAATGGCTCCAAAACGTAACTGCATTTATTTAACCAGCACAAAGAAACTATTCTGTCACACTGTAGACTCCAGGAAAGGAACACACTACACCTTCTTGGTCTCACGTTTTCTACTGACATGAATTGGAGCGACTATGTCGAATCAATAGCTGCATCCGATGCAAGAACATTTGGGTTACTGTATCGAGTCAGAACAGTTTCCTCATCAGAATCCATCTTGACCATTTAAAAATCTCTCTTCCATGCATTGAATACTGTTGCCATATCTAGTCTGGTGTCCCTTCTGTACATCTCCAGGTTCGTGACAAACTCCAAAGAATGTAATCAACCCTGACTAAGCATCTCGACTTCAGTTATTTTCTCACCGATGAGATGTGGCTTCGCTATGTCGTTTCTACAAATATCTCCATAGCAACTGCACTGACAAGCCTTTTTACTGGTATCCTGACTACAAGGATTTAAGCATTCTCCTAAATTGGCATCTAGAACCCACCCGTTTATAGCTGTAATAGCTAAATGCAATCACCACTTCTACTCCAACAGTATCTTTTCTCGCACTTCCCACCTGTGGAACTCCCTTCCATTTACTTGCTTCCCTGATAACTCCAATCTTCAAAAATGTAAATGCAGCGTCAATCGACATCTTCTGTTAATTTTTTTGTCCTTACCTCAAGCCTACTTATTCTCAGTCTTCTTTCACTTTCACTCCCTGTAGCATCCTTCGTGCTAATGGCATCCTCGCCTTGCTTGGGTTGAAATGATTAAACTAGAAAAAAGTAGGCTGTCCTCATTTGTTAGTTTAGAGCAAACAACTCTTTCTCCTGCAATGTAACGTTGTATCGAAATTAATTTAGCTTTTTATTAATTATTTATTGAATTATGTGATATAATTTTAATAAGTTTTGAATAATGCTTAACTAAAATAGTTCCAGTGTTTCCTCTCGTGATACCTGGAATACGATACAAAACAAAAAAGTCAACATTTCGAAAGATGATTCTCAAAGCAGACAGAATTTATTCCCGTTTGTCATAACACTGTGCTGAAAGAAGCAATATTAATATGGAAGCCTTTAAAGTACTTTTAATATTAGACAGTATATATATATATATATATATATATATATATATATATATATATATATATATATATATATATATATATAACGAAATTTATTGACTCTTCGTTTGACTCTAATTTCTTGAGACAATGTCACTGACAATTTATTTTGTATCTCGCATCCAAGGAAAGTGATATTTTAGTGAAATAACATTATGACTAGAATGAAAACCGCTTCCATAAATGAAAAATCAAGAACAAAAAATGCCTTAATAGAAATTCTACGGAATCATTCTGGAGATAATGTTTTTTGTCGAAATTGAGAAACGTAGATGATCATGACTCTCTTCATCTTTTGGATACGCGTTACTGTTAACAGTTTCAAAAAACCATGTCTCTTCATGACGTAGATGATCATGTCTCTCCGCAGCTTCCTCTATTTTGTTGCTCTCCGCAATACTTTTTTCTTGAGTTCTTTCTCTTTCTGATATCTCTTCCTATTAGTATTTTTCAAAATGCTATGTCTCTTCATGGCGTAGGTGATCATGAGCATCCATAGCTTCCTGTTTTCGTTGCTCTCAACGGTAGTTTTTCTCTTATTTCTTACTTTTTTATGCCGATTTTTGTCAATATACGTAGGTAATCACAGCTCTCCACACCATCTTCTGTTTTGTTGTTCTCAACAATACATTTATTTCTTTTCTTTTTGTGATACCTGTATTTTTTTAAGATATAGATGATGGCTTCTCCCAGCTTTCTCTTGGAGCTGACCAGCCATCATCTTCCATTCTGGTTAGAGTTCAAAAAACATTTACGTAGACTTGTGGGTAATGATACTGCATCCTCTTCCCGACACATGCAATGTTACAACCTGTCAGTAGTCTACGCTCAGGACGTAGGCGATCATGACTCTCCACAACTTCCTGTCCTTTGTAGCTCTTAATAAACTTTCTGTTATTTCTCCTAACCCCGTTCCACCATCCATTTACTCAAGCTCACTAAGTATGCCATGCATTTTTCTTTTGCTGTCCCTATTGCCTCTCCTGTGAGTATCTAATTTTCCAAGCCCTCTTTCTCATTAAATGCCCCAGAAACCTTAGCTGTCTCTTCCTGATGTTAAGTATTAGTTTCCCTTTTTGTTACGTGTTGTAGCCTACCTACGGACGATAATGTGTATGTCCCCATTCACATAAATACAGTTGTAAATGTTGTATGTTGGTCTGCAGTCGGAGATATGTCTGCCGCTGTGCTGGTCAAACTCTCTGCCTCCAGGCAGAGAGGATCCCCCAGACGATGCTATGTCGAAGGGCAGTATCTCGTCTCAGGAAACAGCTACCCGACCTCGTTTTATACGGGGTATACTGGCAATTATTGGCCAAGCCTACGGGATCGGATAACACACATTAAATTCGGCCTTGTGCCACATTTCAACGCGTGGGGCGGTTGGTAGATATCCTGCAGTCGGTGATTCATTGTGGAATTCACTAGACTCACTTCTAAATGTTGACTACTTCTACGCGACGCTGGCGAATCATATGTGCTGTTCTTGTCCTAAGTATTATCGTTCATTATCAACCTTCGTGTGATTATTATTCTATTCAGTAACCTTCTCTAGGTTACAACATTACCATTTTCTCTAAAGCTTCGTCCTTAATCACATGTTCGATCCATAGTATCCTCAGCATCCTTCTGTAGAACCATATTTCAGTTGTTTCAAGTCTCCTCTTTATCTTTGAGGAGATCGATCAGCTCTCCCTGTCATACAGGAGGACAGATATCGCATAGCAGTTTAGTACTCTTTTCCTTGTTTCTAGCGAAATTTTCCTATTTCTTAATACTCTGCTTAGCTTTAGGAATGCTTTCCTTGGCTATCCCAATACGCCTTCGGATTTCAGTGTCGCTCTTTCCATCCTCTGTTAAAGCACTTCCCAGATATTTAAATTTCTGCACTTGTTTAATTTTGACATCTCCACTTTGTAATTTACATTTTGGGCTCACCCTTTTGCTAACAACCACGCATTCTGTCTTCTTACAGTTGATGTTTAAGCATTTCTTCTCACATTCCTTCACTATAGAAGTTTCGTATCTTTCTTTCTGTGTCTGATATCAACACTGTATCATCTGCCTACATTATGTTGTTAAGATTGTAGCAACCAATAATAAATCCTGGTAGGACTTCTAGTTCTCTCAGAATCGTCTCGCTACATCAGGTTCTTACACACCATGCCACTTTTACGGGGTGACAGAACTAATTTCAACTCGAGGATAATTTACAGATCAAACCCCGCGCTCAGTTTCTAATAAAATTTCCCGAATAGCTCAATTTAGATGTAAATGTAGATGCTTAATTCGAAAATAACAAAGAAATTATGATAAAATCTACCGTTTTGGACTTATCGAAAATAAAAGTTCGCACTCTTTCGCGTCGCGGTGGGAGAAGTTGAAATTAATTCTGCATCCCTTTTTACGTAGCCAAATGCTCCTAATTTATTTCGTATCCGAAATGTATGCAGACAATTCCACGTAGGCAATTTCGTATTTTATGAATTAAACACCCACGCTTCCCAGGATACTTTAATCTTGATCACTTAATGTCAAGTCAATCGTCATCTTTTCTCCTCATCCTCATAATCTTAATATCTTTACATCTTTTTCTCCATTCACATCACACACCTAATTCGGTATAAACATTTTGTTTATTTTAACTCTATCTTCTGTTGCTTTCAAGCTTTTTATTAGGTGAACGTTAGTATATTATAAAAAAAAAGAGAGGCAAAACATGTAGATCTGTTACTATTTTAACATTTTATTCATATTGTGTTCGTATTCCATTGATAAAATCAAAGCTTCACTCGAGCAGTTTCTTCCCACGAACCGCTATCTTATGAAACTGACTCCCAAGAGGGTGCTTCCCGATCATTAAAATTTTAATTTGTTTAAGTCTCGGGTTTGCTGTTATCGTTCTTATATATCCCCATAAACTGTTCATGTTAACCCTCTACATTAAGTGCCGAATGCGGAAATTTACTACAGTTTGTTTAAGTGTTTGAATTTTTACTACAGTTACATGAAACAAAGGCACAGATTAGAAATTTAGTAGCTTAAAACAGAACAAAAACACAAATGTGGTGTTCGACCTAAAGAACTCTGGCAAAATTTCTTGGCATTTTTTTTTTCAGTCTCCAAGTTTGATGTTCTTTCTTAAAGAGAGCAATCACCACGCGTTGAAAATTTGCGGCACACTGGAACAATAAATGGTTAAAAAGTTATAAATTTCAACCGGTAATGACTATATTTAGTCGTCCCCCCACGAGGGCGTCACGTGGCACAAGGCCGGTTTAACGTGGGCACTCCGAGCCCGTGGGCTCGGCCAAAAATATACCCATTGAACCCGTATAAACGGGTTCAGGGCCGGTTTTACCTCCCCGAAGGAGATTCCGCCCTTCGGCGTAGCCTCCTTTGGGTTCCTCCCGCCAGAAAGCAGAGAGTTGAACCGAACCGTCGCTCAAGACCGCTCAACCGGTAATGACACTGACTGTTCAGTTATTGGATGCCAAACGTACCCTGAATGGAAACGGTTGATTTTACCATTGCCATTATACAGGAAGCCCGACAAAAATAAAACTCAGAAAATTTGGTAAAGTTTATTTAATTGTTGGAATTTTTGTTACAGTTATTTGAAACAAAAACAAAGGATAGAAATTTAGTAGCTTAAAAACTAAAATTAAATTAAATTAAATTTAAAAAAAAAATATATGTTAGTTTATTTTTTTCCATCATATAGTAAATCTAAAATCTCCTATATTTTGTGGTGCAGCCTGTAGAATGTGTCCTTGACGTAGGAGTTTTTTTTTTATATTTTTAAATGCCGTGAAAAATGGTGTCGATCTTACTCTGATCGACTCCGTGCCTTTTCTGAAGAGATAATCTTTTTTCCAAAAGGAGCCGTTGCTCTAGGCTGAACAGTATGGATTTTCCTCAAAGACCGACATATCCATTGTTCTTGAAAAGCTAATGTAGAGATTCCAGTACAGACAGAAGTCAGTTCTGGCTATTGAAGCAGTCATATGGTGGGTTAAAACCAATTAAAGCTCTGGCCTGAGTTTAGCCGCTAGAAGTTGACCACCAGGACATTTTGTCAAATCCTTTAAGCTCTAGTGCTTATAACTCGTCAGGATATTCATGCGGCCATTAAATCTGAGGTGGCCAACGAAAAAGAAGAAAAAAAAATAGAATGTAAAAATGATTTGTGACATTGTTCGTTTGATAGGTTGTTCGGCCCAATTTTGTGGTCTTTCTTTGAACTGAGAAAGAAAGATTCATAGCAGACATTAAGATTATTGGTGATGGCGCTGGTGATATACGCCGTGCTGAGAGACACAGAGAACGAAGCGAGATATGTTATAAATCTCCATACGCGAATTATTGCTAACTGATATTTCAAAACTGCTTTTATATAAGGTCTGTCTGGAACGGATCAAGCTGTTGTCAATATCTAGAGATTCGGTTGCACGGCCTTGATGTAAACAAACTTTGGTCTGGGTTTAATCCGTTGGTAATAAAGCGGCTCTGTAGTGAGTGGGTCTTATGTGTGATCATTGTGTTCACACTTACCGAGAAAGGACTTAAAAGTGAGTTCGATCTTCACTGGGTGTCACGTATTTTCGGCCTTGTGTTAGTTCTAAGCTACGCTTAGAAAATCATAATTAACAAACAAGTGAAATCTTCATGTCACCTGCAGTTTTTTTTTGCAGAGGTGAAGCCCGTCAGATTCTTCTCTGTCCAAAATTTGGTTCCTGAAAATTCTGTTTTTACTCTAAGTGAACATCGCTATCGAATCTCCATGAGTGAGATTAAAGAGAACGCGACGAGGCAGCTGATGGTAATCCCGTAAAAGAAAACAGTCATGGCTGTCAGATAATTTCTGCGACCACATCACCCTTTACATCTGGCCACCTAAATCCGCAGACTGCAACCTCTTGATTATTATTGCTGCAATGGAATGTCCCACACTCCCTATCGCCTATGTGGACTGACTATATCATAGCTATATATAGTGAGAACAGGATATACCTGGCGGCAATTAGGAATTCGTCTCCAGCTATACTGGTCGAACTCTCTGCCTTCGGGCAGAGAGGAACCCAGACGAGGTTATGCCGAAGGGCAGAGTCCCCTCTGTGGTGGTAGACAGCTACCCGACCCCGTGTATACGGGGTCTACGGGGAATTTTTACCCGAGACTACGGGCTCGGTTTTGCCCCACATTAAAAAAGGCCTTGTGTTACATCCTGCCTCGCGGGGAGGTAAGGTAAAGAACCTTGCTTCGGAAATTATTAGCTGCCACCCGATTCCCTGTCTTTCAACAGTGTATTCTCTTTTACAATAAACCTCTATTCTTTCATCTACACGTGTGTTTCTGTTCTTTCACTCGAATACCACCATTGTCTGCTTGTAACCTCTTTAAGGATACAACAATTATATATGTAACGTAGTTGAGTGAGAGACCAACAAAACTCCTTGTAACACCAAAGATGAACTGAAGACAAGGATTATGGCAGTATTCAACAACTTAAACAAGGAAACCGTCCTGAAGAGATGCAGGAGACTCCGAAGTCGTCTGGAGGCCATGGTTGAAGTTAATGGCGATTTTATTGAATAAATTTACTCTTTAGTATTTCAAGATATTTTTGTGTAATTTTAGTAAACACAGCTGTTAAAATGAGATGTCA
This sequence comes from Acanthosepion pharaonis, assembly GCA_903632075.3. Lineage (NCBI taxonomy): Eukaryota > Metazoa > Mollusca > Cephalopoda > Sepiida > Sepiidae > Acanthosepion > Acanthosepion pharaonis. The sequence goes on from CAHIKZ030003201.1 coordinate 81,983, forward strand.
GCATTATTTTTAATTTTGCGTAATTTAGACGACAATTTATCCATCGCAATGTTTATATTTTATGGTGAATGAATAAATTGTAATGAACGAATGGGTCGTGCATATGATTAGCTAGGTATAAGATAGTTAGTGTCGACCAGCATTGACTAATATCCCCCTTTTTTCAGCCTTGTGCCACAATTACTGTATTCAATCTGTAATAAATTGTAGACAAGCAAAATTTGTATAAAGACTGATAATTATTTGTAGATGCATATATTTTTATACTTGAAAAAATCATTTTAAATATATTGTTGAAATATTGTTTAACATTGTTAAACACTGTAATTATAATAATAATCATATTAAATTTATTAAAATACAACGATAATAATAATAATAATAATAATAATAATAAAACTATCAAAATAATGAAACTTGGAGGGAAAATCTCAAAATGTGTCAAATGAGGGCAACAATAATTCCAATTGTAGTTGGATCCCTCGGTTTAATTGGAAAATGTTCTTATAGATTAATTGAAAGGATCACTTACATTATTTACATTATTCGGACTATTGTCCTCATCTTTGTCGCCATATTTATTACATCGTTCCGGCCGTTGTATGCTCCGGCCTTCTTCGGGTGGTTGGAATGTCCAACTGAACCCTTTATTTTGCTCGCTGGGGTAGACTGTTCTAGTACCACGTACCATGTTTAAAGGCTGTCAGTTATCTCCTGTTAATTCCCCTCTGAAAATTCTCCACTGCCTTAACCGGGTATTGAACTCATACTCATTTAAAAAATATAGACAGATACTGAAGGGGTCACTCGTCGTTAATTCCTTAATGAAATTAATAAAAAAAAAAATGGAATCATAAGTACAGCTAACACTGTACGAAGGGATTTATCTATATTAGGGTAGGATAATTTGGTTTCTTTTCCTCGTTGGGAAATATCATAATGCAATTTCTGAACATAGGTCTCTGGTTGGGTCCCGGAAGGAGATGAGTACGCAATAGAAATCGAAGGAAAGAATACTGATACTACTACTACTACTACTACTACTACTACTACTACTAACAACAACAACAATAATAATAATAATAATAAATAAATAAATAAATACAAAAAATTGTTCTCACGAGTACAGCCCACACCTTACGAAGAGCTTTATCTATATCTCTATTTATAAAAGGCAGGATGTGTGTGTGTGTGTGTGTGTGTGTGTGTAACGAATGCATGGCCGCAATTTTCGGCGGATTTGCACCAAAATTTACATGCACATGTTCCAAGTTAACGGGAAAAGACAAGACCGACTTTGCGTTTCCCAACTCCCATCGATAGTGGAAATAATCGATTATTTTCATGCTTCTACGGCACTTTTCATGTAGTTTGCGGCCATTTTCTACAGAGCATGCAAAAATAATTCGATAACTGCATACGTCACAAGTGGGAAAAATTTAAATCTGCATGGCACTTTACTCCAATTGGCTCATTCGCTTGCTTAAACTCAACGTTGATTCTGATTCCGCAGAACTGGGTTGGGTGTGAAAAAGTATTTGTTGTTAACATTATTTTTTCATTCGGTTTTTCCAGTTACGATTTTTTTTTAAAGCTGATCGTTTTGTATTCATTTTGTTTAGTTCTTTTTTTGTAACAGATTTAATGTTTAGTATATAGCTTAGAAAAAAATTGCAGTGTGAGATAGGCAAGAAGTAAGGCATGTAGCAACATCACCACGGCAAAGGGTACTCGTTTAAAGGCAAGGAAGGGCAAAAATATTTTAAGTCAAGTGATAGCGATTGCTGTATGAGTCGTACGATTTTTGAATCAAGCACGGGCAACGCCGGGCCATGCTGCTCGTAAAATATATTTTGTTTCTATTTTTTTTTTTTAATTGGTTAGTGAAAAATGTCATGATGCCACTTCTGACCTTAGGTCTCTGGACGGGACCCGGAAAGAAATGTTTCTTTTTGTTTTTTATGCGCCGTGTCCTTTGAAGACGTGGGCGATCATGGCTCTCTATTTTCCCCTTTCCTTTGTAGCTCTCAATGAGTTTCGTCCCTTTGCCACCTCTCCCAGATCACGTTCTGTCATCCACTTGCTTAAGATAAAAAGTAATAATAATAGTGTAACATATTACAGATGACCCAACGTGTAGGCTGTACGGAAAGAATCAAGCGAATGTCACACATGTAATCAGTGGCTGTAAAATGCAGGCACAGAGACGGATCAAAAGACGACAGGCCAGAGTTTACCTTAAGTATGGTTATAGCGTGCCCGAGAAATGATACAATCATGTATCATTGAGAGTAATGGAAAAAGAAAGCACGTCAAAGATAGTCTGTGCCTATGGCTTTTAAGGAAATCTAGTTACTGAACCCCGAAGACCAGATATAGTTGTCCTCAGCACAACAGAAAATCAATATCAAATAACTGACGTGGCCACACACGCTGGCTACAATATAACGGCAAAGTAAATAGAAAATATCAACTGAACTGAAATTTTAGGTCGTCAGATTGGAAAAAATATTGGAGAAAAAATATCAAAGCCATCCCGGTAGTTATTGGAGCACTTGGATAAATCGCATTTTCCTGCTTGTACTGTTAACATATCTCAGCTGGATCTCTGTTATTTGAGCAGCGCGCAACTTAATTGTGTATCTGTCTACGGACAGAGCGCAGCTAAAAATATATTGAGAGATGCACGGTCCAGGAAGAACAGTCCCCAAATCGTTGCACTAAACAGGGAGATCAGTAGTAATACAGATACCATTATAACCGACTGTTGGTCTGGGAAATTCTTTGTCCTGGTGTACGTGCTCTGGTGCCCAACATTAACCCAGCCTCGCGTCATGTCACTGTGGGTGTACGAGTGAAAAAAAACAACACTTTGCGAACCCTGAAAAAAACAAACTCTTCTTATTGACGGGTAAAATTCGAAATGTAATGTCTGTCTGAGGTCCTTTTTCTGGCTTGAAAGGCATTTGGTACAACTGTACCACTATTTATTCAAAGTGAAGAATATAAAGCGAGAAG
>CAHIKZ030003201.1:92500-127313 GCA_903632075.3 Acanthosepion pharaonis
TATATATTGTACTTCATATTTATTTTTAGGTTGGTTGATTTTGTTTGGCGGCATATTGAACTCTATGTGTTATTTAATGCAGAAATCTAAGTATTGTATACGTAATAATAGATATTGTACATAATTTTCTACTTTCAGAGTATATATATATATATATATATAGAAAAAGTTTCAAATTAAAAAATAATAATGTTTTATTTTATGAAAGTATTTATTTATTTATATATATATTTGATATTTCAAATTGTCCTCAATTTTTCATCAGAAATAACTGTTTGTTACAAATAAATTAAAATTACTGTTAGTTAGCAAGTAGCGTCCTTCGCGAGACGCGGACGTCACGTGATATGGAACGTCACTGTTCGGATATTCCTAACTTAAATCTAACTGTCATAAATATTTTAAATGTTGTTTAAAAATTTTTTTTACTATATCTAAAAAAAAAAAATTGCTTAACTATTGAAATATTTATAAAGATTTAAAACACCTAAGCCCCTATTCAACCCTAGTTTATGTGTATTTAATATATATATATATATAGTTTGTAGATCATAAAATATGTTGTTGGTAATTTTACTATAAAAATGTATTGATTTTTCTTTTGGAGTTCCCTATTTGCATTAGCTGAGACACTAACATGTGCTACCACCCCAGATCAAAGTGAACATTAGAACAACACCAATTAAGACGTGGTTCCACGTTCCTCAATCTCCAGATCAGAGGCCTTGCTATCGGAAGTAATGTATCATCATACCCAGGGCGATTATATATAGTTAACAATTGTACTATACATACAAACACGTAAAGATGTCCTTAAGCGTATATTCCCTTTTCAGTGAATAAATCAGATTGGGTGCTATTAATATTTATAATAGCTGCATCGGACTCTCTCTCTCTCTCTCTATTTATCTATCTATCTATCTATCTATCTATATCTATATATATATAGGTGTGTGTGTAATGCGTGTGGGGACGTCTGAGGTAATCAGTTCTTGCCTGTCAGAAAAAGAAGCATTGTAAGTTAGAAAAGTAAACATGGCTGCAACAAGTCGTAGAAATTGACTGAGTTCATGAATAGTGAAATCAATGCGTGCTGACATGGAGAAAAACGAGGCGGTTATTGGTATCGGTCGAGGGTAATTCGTTTTGACAGCGAAGGAGAAGATCAGGACCGAATTCTTTGGTGTAGCAATAAGAGTAAAAAAAAAAAAAAGAGAGAGAAACAAAACTGTTGGGTCTGAAAGAATGTGGAAAATAAGATCAAACGCAGGGGAAAACGAGAAAGTAAAAAAAAAAAAAAGGGGATAAAATAAGGAGGTTAGAGAAACAAATGGTAAGAAGGAAAAGATGGCGGAACTTGTTAGTCACGTGATCGTGTGGGAGGAGTGAAAAAGTGTGAGGATTAGAAGGTAAAAGGAAGAAGATAAAATTTGAAGGTATTATTGAGGGAGGGATAGAGAATGAAGATGAGAGAATGTGAAAAAAGAGAGTCTCGAGGAAAAAGATGAAAATGAAAGGAAAAAAAGAAAAGAAAAGACAAAACCCATCGATGAAACAAAATGAAAAGTGTTAGGAAGATAAAGAAAAACTAACGAAAGTAAACAGAAGAAAAAAAAGAAGAAAAGAAAATGCAAATACAGTGTGACCCGGATATAAGAGAAACCCGGATATAAGAGACTTCTTCTCCCGATCCCGACAACTCTCTTATATCCGGGTTACACTGTACAGAAAATGAAAGATAAATGGAGACAAGGAAAATATTTAAGAAGAATAATGACAAACAAAAAAAGGATATACAGTGTAACCCGGATATAAGAGAGTTGTCGGGATCGGGAGAAGAAGTCTCTTATATCCGGGTTTCTCTTATATCCGGGTTTGGTCTATTTATGGGCTCTAATTTGGGACCAGAGACAATCTCTCTTATATCCGGGTTTCTCTTATATCCGGGTTTGGTCTATTTATGGGCTCTAATTTGGGACCAGAGACAATCTCTCTTATATCCGGGTTTCTCTTATATCCGGGTTTGGTCTATTTATGGGCTCTAATTTGGGACCAGAGACAATCTCTCTTATATCCGGGTTTCTCTTATATCCGGGTTTGGTCTATTTATGGGCTCTAATTTGGGACCAGAGACAATCTCTCTTATATCCGGGTTTCTCTTATATCCGGGTTTGGTCTATTTATGGGCTCTAATTTGGGACCAGAGACAATCTCTCTTATATCCGGGTTTCTCTTATATCCGGGTTTGGTCTATTTATGGGCTCTAATTTGGGACCAGAGACAATCTCTCTTATATCCGGGTTTCTCTTATATCCGGGTTTGGTCTATTTATGGGCTCTAATTTGGGACCAGAGACAATCTCTCTTATATCCGGGTTTCTCTTATATCCGGGTTTGGTCTATTTATGGGCTCTAATTTGGGACCAGAGACACTCTCTCTTATATCCGGGTTTTCTCTTATATCCGGGTTTGGTCTATTTATGGGCTCTAATTTGGGACCAGAGACAATCTCTCTTATATCCGGGTTTCTCTTATATCCGGGTTTGGTCTATTTATGGGCTCTAATTTGGGACCAGAGACTCTCTCTTGGGTTTCTCTTATATCCGGGTTACTACTCTTTAATGGAGACAAAAAAATATTTAAGAAGAATAATGACAAACAAAAAAGGGACCAGGTAACCCGGATATAAGAGAATTGTCGGGATCGAAATTAAGAAGTCTCTTATATCCGGGTTTCTCTTATATCCGGGTTTTTGTTCTATTTATGGGCTCTAATTTGGGACCAGAGACAATCTCTCTTATATCCGGGTTTCTCTTATATCCGGGTTTGGTCTATTTATGGGCTCTAATTTGGGACCAGAGACACTCTCTCTTTTATCCGGGTTTCTCTTATATCCGGGTTTGGTCTATTTATGGGCTCTAATTTGGGACCAGAGACAATCTCTTATATCCGGGTTTCTCTTATATCCGGGTTTGGTCTATTTATGGGCTCTAATTTGGGACCAGAGACACTCTCTCTTATATCCGGGTTTTTCTCTTATATCCGGGTTTGGTCTATTTATGGGCTCTAATTTGGGACCAGAGACAATCTCTCTTATATCCGGGTTTCTCTTATATCCGGGTTTTTGGTCTATTTATGGGCTCTAATTTGGGACCACAATCTCTTCTTATATCCGGGTTTCTCTTATATCCGGTTATGGTCTATTTATGGGCTCTAATTTGGGACCAGAAATCTCTCTTATATCCGGGTTTCTCTTATATCCGGGGTTTGTCCATAGAAAATGAAAGATAAAATGGAGACAAGGAAAATATTTAAGAAGAATAATGACAAACAAAAAAAGGAATTTGGGACCCGGATATAAAGATCTGTTATATGGGGGTTTCTCTTATATCCGGGTTTCTCTTATATCCGGGTTTGTTCTATTTATGGGCTCTAATTTGGGACCAGAGACAATCTCTCTTATATCCGGGTTTCTCTTATATCCGGGTTTGGTCTATTTATGGGCTCTAATTTGGGACCAGAGACAATCTCTTATATCGGGTTTCTCTTATATCCGGGTTTGGTCTATTTTATGGGCTCTAATTTGGGACCAGAGACAATCTCTCTCTTATATCCGGGTTTCTCTTATATCCGGGTTTACTATTTGTATACATTAAAAATGAAAGATAAATGGAGACAAGGAAAATATTTAAGAATAATAATGACAAAAAAAAAAGGATATTGTCAGACGTCTCGGATATAAGAGAGTTGTTTCTCTTATATCCGGGTTTCTCTTATATCCGGGTTTGGTTCTATTTATGGGCTCTAATTTGGGACCAGAGACAATCTCTCTTATATCCGGGTTTCTCTTATATCCGGGTTTGGTCTATTTATGGGCTCTAATTTGGGACCAGAGACAATCTCTCTTATATCCGGGTTTCTCTTATATCCGGGTTTGGTCTTTTATCTACATTTATGGGCTCTAATTTGGGACCAGAGACAATCTCTCTTATATCCGGGTTTCTCTTATATCCGGGTTTGGTCTATTTATTATGGGCTCTAATTTGGGACCAGAGACAATCTCTCTTATATCCGGGTTTCTCTTATATCCGGGTTTGGTCTTTTTATGGGCTCTAATTTGGGACCAGAGACAATCTCTCTTATATCCGGGTTTCTCTTATATCCGGGTTTGGTCTATTTATGGGCTCTAATTTGGGACCAGAGACAATCTCTCTTATATCCGGGTTTCTCTTATATCCGGGTTTGGTCTATTTATGGGCTCTAATTTGGGACCAGAGAATCTCTCTTATATCCGGGTTTCTCTTATATCCGGGTTTGGTCTATTTATGGGCTCTAATTTGGGACCAGAGACAATCTCTCTTATATCCGGGTTTCTCTTATATCCGGGTTTGGTCCCATTTTCTATTTATGGGCTCTAATTTGGGACCAGAGACAATCTCTCTTATATCCGGGTTTCTCTTATATCCGGGTTTGGTCTATTTACATTGGGCTCTAATTTGGGACCAGAGACAATCTCTCTTATATCCGGGTTTCTCTTATATCCGGGTTTTTATTCTATTTATGGGCTCTAATTTGGGACCAGAGACACTCTCTCTTATATTTGGGTTTCTCTTATATCCGGGTTTGGTCTATTTCTATTTATGGGCTCTAATTTGGGACCAGAGACAATCTCTCTTATATCCGGGTTTCTCTTATATCCGGGTTTGGTCTATTTATGGGCTCTAATTTGGGACCAGAGACAATCTCTCTTATATCCGGGTTTCTCTTATATCCGGGTTTGGTCTATTTATGGGCTCTAATTTGGGACCAGAGACACTCTCTCTTATATCCGGGTTTCTCTTATATCCGGGTTTGGTCTATTTATGGGCTCTAATTTGGGACCAGAGACACTTCTCTCTTATATCCGGGTTTCTCTTATATCCGGGTTTCTATTTCTATTTATGGGCTCTAATTTGGGACCAGAGACAATCTCTCTTATATCCGGGTTTCTCTTATATCCGGGTTTGGTCTATTTATGGGCTCTAATTTGGGACCAGAGACACTCTCTCTTATATCCGGGTTTTCTCTTATATCCGGGTTTGGTCTATTTATGGGCTCTAATTTGGGACCAGAGACAATCTCTCTTATATCCGGGTTTCTCTTATATCCGGGTTTGGTCTATTTATGGGCTCTAATTTGGGACCAGAGACACTCTCTTATATCCGGGTTTCTCTTATATCCGGGTTTGGTCTATTTATGGGCTCTAATTTGGGACCAGAGACAATCTCTCTTATATCCGGGTTTCTCTTATATCCGGGTTTGGTCTATTTATGGGCTCTAATTTGGGACCAGAGACACTCTCTCTTATATCCGGGTTTCTCTTATATCCGGGTTTGGTCTATTTATGGGCTCTAATTTGGGACCAGAGACACTCTCTCTTATATCCGGGTTTCTCTTATATCCGGGTTTGGTCTATTTATGGGCTCTAATTTGGGACCAGAGACAATCTCTCTTATATCCGGGTTACACTGTATATAAAACGACAAAATTATAAAAAAAAAAAAAAAAAATGAAAGAAAAAGGAAAGAAGAGGCGACGAAAAAGGAAAGAAAAAAGATCGAACATGAAAATGATGAAAGAGAATAAACGAAAGAAAGGAAAAAAGTTAAAGGAAAAGGAAGAAAGTCAAAGTGAAAAAAGAAAAAGTAACAGAAGCAAAGGAAGAAAAAGTAAAGAAAAAAAAGAAGGAAACTGATGAACCAGAAAGAAAGGAAAAATATAGACATAAAGTATAAAAAAGAAAATTTAAAGAAAGAAAATGCAAGAAAAAGGCAGAGAGGCAAAGGAAGTTATAGGAAAATTGCGGAAATGAAAGTGTTGAAAAAGAAGGAAATAAATTATACGACAATAAACGGAAGAAAAAGAAAGAAAATATAAAGAGAGAAAAGAAATGAAGATAGGCAAAAGAACTAAAGAAAAAAAGAGAAAAAATGATTTGAAGAAGGATAAAGAAAGACATCGAAACAGTAAAAACCGAAAATTAATGTAAAAGAATAAGAAATATGAATAAAAAAAAGAAAAAAGAAAAAGAAACAAGGAAAGAAGATTAAAGTAATGAAAAAGAAAATAGCTAAAAGGAAAAAAAAAGAAAGACAAATAATGAAAATTGAGAAAGAGAGAACAATTATAAAAGGAAAAAATCAAGAACGTCAATGGCTATGACGAAAGAGAAAGCTTGAATAAAGAAAGAAAGAAAGAAAAAAGAACGAAGAAGAAAAAGAATAAACTAAAAAGAAGAAGCTAAAAAGAATAGACATTGTTATAAAAAAGGCAAAACTTCTTGTATCGATATTTTCAAATCAAAGTCTCATCGGTGACAAGATCAAAATGGAAGTATAGGTGGAAAGATTCTACTTGAAAATGCTGGTGGATTTGTCAGGCTTGGAAAAACAACTTTCGAAATCCTAGAATTTTTCCCAAGAATCAAACACTGACCACTGGTGACAGTATGAAGAATAACAACCACTTGATAAAATACACCTTCTTGTCGGATGGTATATACGAGATAAGGAAACTCACAACCGAACACGTGATGATTGAACTGTTGTTACAAGGTTAAGAATCGTGTGTTGAACAAAACTAAGTGTTGAGAGAACAGAAAAACAAGAGTGAAACGAAACGAGATATAAACATTTGTTCTATCAGGGACATATTTCGTGTAGATAAAATTTCACGCAGTTTTCTCTATAAATAATGAAGAAAAAAGTTTAACTGACTCTGCTGGTGAAGCAGCAAGCGCGCGAAGTGTACTGCCTAACTGTTGCGTCCATTCGCATTGTCGGATGAAAATGAAAGATTAATCTCTCCGGTCCACAGCACACATAATCCCCTATTTATTTGTTTTCCTTTTCACACATGCTTGTAGGGCTTTTGACGCATGCGCATATGGCAAAAGGTCTTGACCTTTGCTATATATGATTAACAAGAACTTACAAAGTCAGATGAAAAGATGGTGAATAAATATGTAAAATACGTACGTAGTAAGCACGGAATGGATATGAAAACAAAGAAGCCACGCCAGACACAAGGTCAAAAATATAGAGAAGCAAATAGGATAGGAAACGTAGTACTGTAGTAAAGGCTAGCTTGTAAATTACTGCTTCACTTAATTGACCAGCTTCCAGTAATTGCTTCAGGTAATTGCTGTATTTAATTGCTGTGTATCACTTAAGTAGTTCACTGAATTGTTCTGATTCACATAACTGTTTCACAGAATAGCTTAGCTCACGTAATAGCTTCGATTAATTGCTTAGCTTCAAGTAATTGCTTCAAATAATTGCTTCGCATCAGGGATTGACATTGACATTACGTAATTGCTTCATGTAATTACTCTACGTATTTTTTTCACGTAAATACTCAGGTAAGTGATTTATTTACTTACTCAGCTTCACGTATTTGCTTTACTTAATCCTTCGGTATCACGTGATTGCAACACGTAATTGTTCCAATTCACCTAATTGTCTCACTTAATTGCTCTGACTCTCAGATTTGTTTCACGGAATCGCTCAACTTCATGTAATTGCTTTGAATTATGTAAATGCTTCATCTAATTGATTTGCTTCACCAAATTGCTTCACGTAATTGCTTCACGTAATTGCTTTATTTAATTGATCTGTATCACGTAATTGCTTAATTAGTCTGCTCCATGTAACTGCTCCACTTAATTGCTCAGCTTCGTGTAATTGCTTCAATTAATTGCTCTTGCCTTCATAATTGTTTCACAGAATAACAGTTTTACGAAATTGTTTCAGTTAATAGATTAGTTTCACGTAAATGCTTTGCATTATGCAAATGCATCACGTAATGACTTGACATAATTACTTTTCTTCCGTAATTGCTTCACGTAATTGGTTTCATATAATTCCTCAGATTCGTGTAATTTATTCACGTAATTACTTTATTTAATTGCTCTGTATCACGTAATTGTCTCATGCAATTGCTTCACTTAATTGCTCAGTTTCAGGTAATTGCTTCAGTTAATTGCTTTTGTTCTCATAACTGTTTCACGGAATAGCTCAGCTTCACGAAATTCAATTAATAGCTTAGCTTCACGTAATTGCTTTGCGTTATGTAAATGCATCACGTAATGACTTCACATAATTACACTGCCACATGCAATTGCTTCACGTAATTGTTTCATATAATTACGAAATTGCTCATTAGCTTCAAGTAATGTTTCTATCATCGAGTTCATTATCAAGACATCCTGAAAATCTGTTCTCAACTGAGAAGTCTTTTCAAAATTAAAATCATTCTTTTTCGTAATTATTTTGACACTGTCACTTGAGGTAAAAAATATTTATTGGATAAAGACAACTATTCTAAGAAAAAAAATTCATCTAAAAAAAACATTAAAATTAACTGAGATCATCAGTGGCTGCTCGGATTAAAAAATATTTCCTTATAATGAAATGACTAATTTATCATTAACATTGCCACCACAAACTTGATTTTGGTGAGATGAAAATATGATTGATCTCAGGAATATTAAAATAAACAAAATTAAGTACATTTCATTTGAAGGAAAATCATTGAATGTTTAGTGTAATTATATAAACCTCTACCTCTAACTATATATATATATATATATATTTATATATATATATATATATACGATTTAATGAAATGTTTGGTATTTAGAGAAATGCGTATTCAATCAGAAGAGTTCAAGATAAAAACAAAGCGAATTTGGTTTATTTAAAAAAAAAGATAATAATAATTTGATTAATATCATGAAGAAGAAGGAAGAAGAAGAAGAAAAGGTTTCTTTCAAAAAAAAGCATAAAACTTTTTAATATTTTAATGCTGGAACTTATGTAATCAATGGATTAAAAGTTCATTGAACAACTCTCCTATAAATTATTGGTAAAATCAACATCTTTTAAATGATATTGTTTCAATTTTGATAAATTAATCTTTTATTGTTCTTATGAAGTCTATTTAATTTCATCTTGATTTTGGACATGTTGGAAATATTATTAACATTTCAAAAAAATATGTTTTTTTACCTATATATATGAATATTATATATAAATATATATGAATATTTATATATATATATTAGCGATATATAATGTAGTGGAAAATATGTTTTTTTTTTTCCAATCAAGGAAACCGACTTAAAAAAAATTATACATTTAATTTTTCCAATTAAATCAGAAGAATTAGATACCAAAAAAGTTTGGCTTATTAATTTAATAATAATATTAATAATAATAATAATAATAATAATAAGAAAGATGAAGAAGAAGAAAGATTTCAAAAAAAAAGAACCTTTAAATCAATTAATATTATTAATACTAATGACTTGATGTAAATTTACATTGATGCGCACATTTTGAAAATTTGAAATATCTTGTGAAATCGGATTATAAAATCAACATCCCTTTTTGAATATATTATATAAATTTATATAAATAAATACTTTTATTGCCAAATTCATATCAGATAATTTTATTTAATATTTCGTTTACCAATTCAATAAACATTTCACACAATGTTGTTTTTACACCCTATATATATATATATATATATACTGATCAAATATGCGGATAAAAAACTGACAGTATGAAAGAAAAATCAGAAAAAAACAAATTTGAATATGCAAATTATTAATGTTTAATAAAATTTCGAACGAGCAAACAAAACGTTTATTAATGTTGCACGTGAATGTTTATCATCAAAAGAAGCTAATAAATAAGATAATCAAACAAATAATAACAGATACAAACAAAGGCACAGTTTTAAACAAATTAATAGGGAATGTTTTCCTGTTTTGAAATCACTTGAAGAAGTCGACGATCCATGGAATTTGTTAATTGTAGGATGTCATCTGCTGTAATGCCGCGAGATGATGTCAAAATTGCTTAAAATAACAAAAGCGTTGTTCCAAATTGTCGTCCGTTCGTTTTAAAGTCTTCGATTTGCATGATGCTCCAAAGGTTTTCGATTGGGTTCAAATAAGAACAATTTGCTGGCCACTTCATCAACGGAGGAGATACTTTTTTAACTGTTTATAAAAATTTATCATTTTCGACTTTTTGATATTTTAATAAAAAATAGTTCTGAGGTTATAGTTTTCTTTTCATCATCTTAAACTGCTTTTTACGTGATCATCTTTTCACAGAAATTCTACGCCACTTTTCTAATAATTTCAGCTCAAATCTGTTTTTTAATAAATTGGCGCCAGTTTGTTTACATTGTCAGATCAAATTTGCCAACATTGGGTGAAAATTTGTGTGAATTGATTGTTTTTTAAAAAATATTAGAAAAAAAAGTTATCTCGATAATAATTTTCTATATATATAGTATATATAAACTTTAGACTGTATATATTATATATATATATATATTCATATATATAAATTTTTTGCTGGTAGACTACAGATATATACGAAAAAAAAGGTACTGGAGATTTTAACAAAAGATAAGTTTTTTTAATTTTTCAGTATGAAAACCGTCCCCCAATTAATAAAAAATTTTGTGTTAGAATATGCTTGAACACATCAAACGACCTGTGCAATAAGGTATTGATCTGCGCAATGTAAACAAACTGGCGCCATATTTGTTATCAGCAAAAAAGTGATTTGCTGGAGAATGTTTTATGAATGCTTTAGTAAAATTCCCAGAATTGAGCAAACAAAACGTTTATTAATGTTGTCGCAGATGTTTATCATCAATTGAACATTTAATGGCTAAGATAATCAAAAAAAAAAAATCAGACATCTCCTTGAATATCAATTTTAAATTTGTTTAATAAATAAATATTTTATTGTTAAAAATTAGTCTGCCCAAGTCGACATTATCAAAATTTGACATCAAAAGGATCTCGCGACCTGAAATGCAGACGTTATGTCACGACGCTTCTATATCACTCAGCGTAATAATAAAATGTAATAATGATAATAATAATTATTATTATTATCCAAAATTTTTCGTATGAACACCACCCAACAATTTTACAGATTTTTGAACTTCCACTTTTTCACTGTTTTGACAATTCCCTGTCAGACAGAATAATGAAGATTTATCTTTTGACATTAAGGTTTAGAGGCTTTTTAAAAGACAAAATGTGCCTTTTATTGGCCCATCCAGTCCCTGCAGACTCTAAGACTTTTTGAATATCTTCACGCTCAAATCAAAATACAAGGAACAAATAAATCTCAACAATTTTTACATTGACAGATCAATTAGCAATCCATGTTGTAGTTGGAGCCCTCGGATCGATTGCAATATTACCAATATACTCATTGGAACCCCTGGTTATCTAAATAAATACAAAATAATTGTTATATAAACTTTACTTCTGATCTTTCGGCCTTCTTTATCTGTGTAAAATATTTGCGATGCTGTCAAAAACTGCTCAGTGGAGATGTCACGATATCATTTCTGACGTTAAAAAGAAATTCACCAGAAAAAAGGAAATTGTAATAATTTTTAATTTTATTATTATTATTATTAACGTAATAATAATAATGGGAAGAAGAAGATTTTCAAAAAGCTATTAAAATACAATGATCTCCAAAAGTTAGCTCTAGTCCAGTCGGACTTATTTTACCACTTCGATTATCTGTTTCATTGGATGGTATGGAAGTCTTGCCAAAAAAGCCTCTGTTGCTGATGTTACATTTTCATGCTGTTTCACTAATTTTAGGGTTCTCTACCATCTTTCTGCTTCAGTCTCATAATCTTTCGCCTGTCGCCACTTTTTTCATCTGCTCAAGACGAGCTAAAAAAAAAAAATAACATCTCTTGCGATATGACATTCTTTGCCGTAAATAAATATTTTATTATTAAATTGTTGAAGTCTCGGACCGACATTAAAAAAGAGGAACACAACCTGGACGGACGCAAAAAAAAAAAAGACGTTCTAACCATCAACTCTTGTACTTGAGTAACGTAATAATCTTCATAATAATAATGATAATAATTTCCAGTTGTTAGCTGTATATATATATATTTGATTGAAACGGTTCAGAGATGAACTTGTTCATTTTTTGTGCCCATTCCTTAAAGAATTTTTTTAATAAAATGTTAAAACATCAGGGTTAGATTTAAAAGACAAAATGCCTCCTTATTATGCATGGCAGTCTTGCAGACTGCTATTTTTTTTGAATAACTTCAAAATAAAAATCAAAATGAAGCCATTCCTGTGTATATATCTGTACAATGGGACTGTGAAGGAAATCCCATACAACAGAAAACCTCGGAAATAATAATCTTAATAATAATAATAATAATAATTTAGGTAGAAGAAGAAAAAAGAAGAAAATAATGATGATGATGATGATGATGATAATCTTGGTGATGTGATTTTCGAAAAATTATTTACAGATTTTGCTCCAAAACTCTTAGTTGACAAATCAATGTCTTTTCATAAAAATAAAAAGAAATAACCAGTTGTTGGTAAACGTGTTATATTTTAAGTTATATTTTCAAGAGCAATTTATCGTGCTAGTTTCATTTTACAATATCTGTTTTCGTTAAAAATACTGATAATAACTTATTTGGGGAATGCCATCCTGTTGGCGAAGAGCATCATCCTGTGGATTTTAGCGAAGATCATCATCCTTCAAACGTTGTGGACTGGCGCTACGTAATCGCAAAGAAGTGTACAGGATAACACAAATCACATCATTTGAGAAACTTCAGCAGCGGCAACAAATAAAATGGACATCACCTGTAACTTTAAGAGAAAATAATAACATAATCAAGATATTGACATTCCACATTACTTCAAAGAAAAGGTTAGGAAGGAAACCACCAACTGTACTGGAAAGAGTTATAACAGCTACCGGACTTGATAAACTTTTTTTCCTGAAAAGAAATTGTTTTAAGAGAAAGAATTTATAAATTCCAACCAACACCAGCACTGATTGCTCGGTCAATGAATGCCGAATGTTTCCTTATAAGGAAACGGCTAATATCATTACCATTAGAGATAGATAGAACAGATACTACACTTTGATCCAAGCTCGATGTCCAGGGAGTGAAGAAAAGCGTAACTCAAGTAGTACCGATTGCTCGGTCAATGAATGCCGAATATTTCCTTATAAGGAAACGGCTAATATTACCACTATCATTAATTTTCAAACAAATTAATTAATTAGATATAAACCATAGAGATATATTTGTTTAACATAATATTCCATTAAAAATGTTTCAATCCGACAATATTTATTTTAACTCTAAACGCTAATATAGTTGGGATACATGTTTGAATAGACCTCCCCCGTAGATTTACAGACGTTGAAATTAACGTCTATCGGCCTAAATCATCGAAAGTTTTATTACAGAGAATTTGACGTTCGGAAAGAATTGAACCTGCTTTCCTTTTTTTTCTGGAATGGTTGTCCTTAAACGAGACAATGCCCAAGTATCCGCTTTAAGAAATGTTCATCACTTGTTGGGATGTTACAGTTTCTATAGGCCAGTAGACATTAATTTCACTGATTGTAAACGGGGATGTTGACTCAAACGCATTCACTCGCTGAAATAGCGTTTAGTGTAATAAACAATATTTCATATAATTGAATTATTATTTAAATCTTAATACGAAATCTCTGCCATTCTTTGAAATTTAACAGTCTTTTAATGATTTATTTTGTTAAATTTCCAACTATAGAGTGTCCAGTAAAAAAAAAGCAGCAAATTTATTCTTCGAGAAAATACACCAGCTCTAACTGGCCCATCTCCATCCATTCAGGTTGAGCGTAGTCTGCATCATCTAGCCAATGCGGACGATCCTATCTTTAGCTGTATAATATATGCTATTCCAGGGCTACTTACAGTTTTGAATCCAGAGTTACTTTCTTCTAGACCGTTTGCCATCCACGGCTATAGAAACCAGTCTACTCTGTTATTTACCCATAGCTGGGGGAAAAGAAAAGGATTCATACCTTTTCCAAGTGTATCAGCACGTAAGTGAATGTAATGGATCAGACTGGAATATAAACTCGGCTCTCTGATTCCTCAATCTGAGCCGCTATCCACGACTCCATCTCAATGGCTCTCTAAAAGCCCAGATCCGAATGTTATGGCTCACTGTATCTGGCGCACCCTCCTAACTCACTTGCAAAACGGTCGTCGTTACATCGTCGATATTGATTCATTGAGGTGGAAGTTAACTGAGGCTTGGAATGAAATTCCTTTTGACACTATCCGCAAATCTAGTGCTTCCTTGTTACCATGCCTAAAATGTTGTGTTGAACCATCAAGCAAACATTTTGAACATCTACAATGACTATTCAGTTTCTGTATGAATCATGATAGTTAATAAATTACTTTCTGAATTTACCGAATTTTTAGTGGATTTCAAAGTTAAATCCGAAGGGTTTTTTTTTTTCCAGAAGTCTTTGTTTACATGTCTGTTAATGATAGACACGTTTTCTACTGAAATTAATACCTGCAGAGTCTGGGAGTCATTCCATTAATTTGGTATCTATGTTTTTTTATGAGCAATATCCAGATTTACTGAGTGTGACGATACATTGTCTGCTTCCATGAATATACTTTTTAAGCTGCTTCATTTTGACATACACTACTTAAAAATACGTTTGTTCAAGAATTTACATTTTCTATTACCAACTTTGTAGGGTCCTATTATTTTTAATGACATATTAGGCACCGCATATACTGCAGTCATTGATCAATGTCTAGGCGGAAGCCCAGTGTCCAAACAGAAGCCATCCCCCAGAGCCTAGACGGAACTCATCCCCTAGTGTATAGGCGGAACCTATCCCCCAGTGTCTAGACGGAACCAATTCACCAGTGTCAAGGCAGAAGCCATATTTCAGTGACCAGACGGAAGTTATCCCCTAGTGTCTAGGCGGAACCTATCCTTAATTGTCTAGACAGAAGCCATCCCCCAGTGTCCAGGCAGAAGCCAACACCCAGTACCTTGACGGAACTCATCCCCTCGTGTCTAGGCGGAACCTATCAACCAGTATCTAGACAGAAGCTGTCATCCAGTGCCTAGACGGAACTCATCCCCCTGTGTCTAGGCGGAACCCATCCCCCAGTGTCTAGACAAAAGGCATCCCCCAGTGCCTAGACTGAACCCATCCCCCAATGTCTAGACCGAAGATATACCCCGGGGTCTAGACAGAAGCCACCCCCCAGTTCCTAGACGGGACTAATCCCCTAGTGTCTATGCAGAACCCATCCCCCAGTGCCTAGACAGAAGCCATCCCCCAGTGCCTGGATGGAACCCATCCCCTAGTGTCTAGGCAGAACCGATACCCCAGTGTCTAGACAGAACCCATCCCCTTTCCATTTGGTTTTGAATCCAGAGCCTTCCTTCTATTAGACCGGTTGATTTTGACATGCACCACTTAAAAATTCGTCTTGTCCAAGCATTTAGATTATTATCAATTTTGAAGGAACCTATTATTTTCAGTTACTTATCAGGCACCTCATGTACTGCAGTCATTGATGGAACCTATCCTCCAGTGTCTAGACGGAAATCAATCCCTAGTGCCTAGACGGAACTCATCCCCTATTGTCTAGGCGGAACCCATTCCCTTTCAGGTTATTTTTGATTTTAGAGCCTCTCTTCTACTAGACCAGTTGCTACCTCAAGGCAAAAGAAACGCGCCAGTCCTGCTATTGGGTTGGTGCATAATTATCAGGCGTTTTTGTAGGCGAGTTATTTGTTAAAAAAATGCTGTTTTGTTTACTTTTTTTAATAAAAAAATATTTTCACGTTATAAAAATACGTATCGATAATCATACGCTCCGGAATAATCATTTTAAAAGTTATTGCTGAATTTTTATTGCTGTTTCTTTTTTTTTCATAAGAATTATTGTTTAAAAAGCGCCTGATGATTATGCACCAGCCCAGTATTTACACTTGTGCGGAGTAAGATGTTTTCCTATACCTTCTATGGACATTTGCGTGAAAGTGAACATGAAGAATTCGGCCGGGATTCGAACTCTGCTCAAGAGATTTCTCCTTCAGAGTCGCTAACAGTTACGCTACCAATCTGCACTATAATTTAGCAAGGTAAAAAACTCGATTAGGTCAATGTAATTTTTAGACCCACCATCACGTTCATACAATATGGCTTCACATCCATCAGTAAAACCGACTGTTGAGAAATGCATTTTCATTTAAAATCCTTCAGACAACATAGTCAATCCTCTTTGTAATGTTTAATAAAAGATAGCAGTTGAGTAGCTTGTATGAATTTAGCCAACTCTCTTAATATTCTGCTTCTTTTTTCGCTGTTTATATTCGCGGCGCTAGCTTTTGTCCAAATATTTTCTTGCTGTTTAGTTCTCTTTTAAAGCCACAATATTTTCTTGTTTTTCACCTTGAAAATGTTTGCAAGTTCCTTTCTTCGGTGTAATAACGTTATAAACTATCGTCTTACATTACAAGTAAAAATACGAGACAAAAATTTCTCTTAATCAACATAACATTTTATTTAACACCGACACAAAAAAAAAAAAGCATAACAAGAAAACAACGAAATAAAAGATGGAAGAGGTCAAAAGAACATCTAACATGAGATTCTGGAAAGTGAGAAAAAGTAGAGTTACATTCTAATGCAAGAGAAATTGTAAGAAGACCATTAGGTGAAAGAAACAATTCAAGATAGACCACGAAGACGGTAAAATTTGGCGGTAGACACTTAATGGCATAGGGTTGCATCAAAAGCGATGGCAGAAAAAAATGATAAAAATTGACAAAAATCTAAACTATATTAGTTTATTGCAGTCTAATCTTCTACAGGAAGTCGGAGATTTTTTTTCCGTCATAACGGTGCTCACCTGCAATAAAAAGGTGGATGAAGATGTTCAACTTTTAGGAGACTTGTCAGCAGAATCTCCTGATCTCAATATAATCGAAACCATTGTGGTGGGAAGTGAAGAAAAAAGTGCTCCAAAAAAACCCACGCTTTAGTATTACTGAGAAAAAAAAGTGAACATATTCCCAATGAGAGAATCTGGACATTGTTTCAGTCAATGTCACATTGAATTAAGGCAATTATTGGAGCCAAAGGCAGTAAGAGTAAATACTTTGACGTACTTTGACCATTTGAACTTTCTGTAATGACATGGGCATGTGGCCGAGTGGTTATAATGTTCGCATTCTGGTCATAAGACTCGGGTTCGAAGTTCACCATGGTCGATTTGTTAGGAAAAAGTCTTCCTGATATTATCGAACTTGAGGGGAAAGTGCCTGAAAACTTACCACGTGGTTGACCCAAGCTTTGTGAGTAAAATTGGGTAGATGGAATCCTTGGGAGCCGTCGATAGCCGTGCTAGCACGAAGTCACAAGTCATCGTGACCGAGGGTTTGCGCGTGCTCGCATGGTACAAAATTGTTGATCACGCTAGATAACACTCTCTATCCCAGAAATCTAATTAAGGTTTGCTCAGCATAGTTGCAGTATAAACCACAGGTGGGCTCTGTGGGTGTTGAAAAAACACAAATGCGCCTGAGCAAGCCTCTGCAATAGGGATTGGCTAGCCGCCCTAATAGACGGGTATCCTCGAATGCAAGTGGCTAGCTATACATACAATGATAAAGTTCTTTTTTCTTTTTGCAAAAAAGAGTCGAATGGTGAAATTCTCTGATGCTCCAATATTTATACATTGCCCGTTTTCAGCATCATTATTCCTAAGATGCTCTATCACCCACCATGCAACATTAACGAAAATACAGTAACTTGATTTCTGGTCCTAAAAAACTATAGTGAGAAAAAACAGACTGCTAATATCGTCCGATTTTTTTTTTTATTGGTGGTGGGGGGTTAAATAAGTGATACAATTCTTACTAATTACCCCATACCTGGTGGGGTGGAGAGGCGAATTCATACTGTATCTGTTTATATTTCTGAGATGAGGTATTATGTACACTATTTACATTATTCGGACTATTGTCCTCATCTTTGTTGCCATATTTATTCGATCCTTCAGTATCTGTCTATATTTCTGAGATGAGGTATTAAGTACATTATTTACATCATTCGGACTATTGTCCTCATCTTTGTCGCCATATTTATCTGATCCTTCACTATCTGTTTATATTTCTGAGATGAGGTATTATGTACACTATTTACATTATTCGGACTATTGTCCTCATCTTTGTTGCCATATTTATCCGATCCTTCAGTATCTGTCTATATTTCTGAGATGAGGTTTACGTACACTATTTACATTATTCGGACTATTGTCCTCATCTTTGTTGAAATATTTATCCGATCCTTTAGTATCTGTGTATATTTCTGAGATGAGGTATTATGTACATTATTTACATTAATTCGGACTATTGTCCTCATCTTTTTGCCATATTTATCCGATCCTTCAGTATCTTCTATATTTCTGAGATGATTCAAATTATGTTATTTACATTATTCGGACTATTGTCCATCATTTTTGTTACCATATTTTAAAATTCATACACTTTTTTTGGTTTATCCATTGTGCCATTTATGAATTTGGCATTTTTGGATAAAAAAATGTTTGTTAAATTCTGGGACAGGACCCAATTTATTGTGAGTTCAATAGCTGGTTAAAGGTGGAGAACTTGGAGCAAACAAATTAACAACTGATAAATGACATTCATTAGACATGACACGTGGAACTAGAAATTTTACCCCAAGCAAGCGAAATAAAATTTTTAGTTCGACATTCCAACCAGCTGAAGAAGGCCGGAGCGTACAACGGCTGAAACGTTGTGATAAAAATGGCAACAAAGATGAGGACAATAGTCTGAATACTCTAAATAGTGTAAATTCATAATGTAAAAAGCATATTTTCTTGTAAGTGAATATTGAGAACTCGACTGGGAATGGAAATCGGCTCTCCGATTTCAAATTCTGAGTTATTGTCCATTACAGATCCAAGACTACACCAGCTGGTTTTTCGCTTGCGATCATCCATCTATGTACTGCCCAGGCTTCGCCAATCACTAGGCTTGACGTCGTGGTCGCACGAGAACCGGTGTTCGACATTGATATGACCTTAAGCCTGACCAGGGCGAGTCTTCAAGCCGGAGGAGGTCTACTGCGGCCTTTATTTTGAGAAGGATAAAAAAATGAGTTGAAATTTTAACTTTTCAAGAAATTTCTGCATAAATGACCCCCCACACACACACACACAGACACCGAAATAGATGGAAGGACCTAATCAGCAACCCAGTCGCGAGGCGACCTTATGACCACATGCCCTCATGCAAATGATGATGATGATGATGATGATCATCATCATCTTTTTGAATATATTTTTTTACAACAGCAAATTCGAATTAGTTGTTTTCTTCCTTGAACGAAATTAGCACTGCTGCACGATCTTCCTCTTATTTTACTGTTTTATACGAATACTTGTAAAATCCTCTTTAGCTTGACAAATATTATTGTGATTCGATGAGATTTCATTTCTTAAATAATCGACCTCTAAGAAACAGTACTTTGAGTGGGTGGGTGATTGGTTTGTTGTAGAGAGTATACTTTAAGATTAACTATAAACTAGGGTCAACCGTAATGATCGATTAAATCCTCAAAACTGAATGGAAGCTAATTTCTCGAGACGACGCTGTGACTTTTCTAAAAATCATTCATTCGGCTCAGACAAGCCAGATCACCGAAGCTAATTATCTAATTCTCTATATTCTATCGTATATTTTTATCCCCCCACTCTTTCTGATTCCAACCAATCAAAAATCATTTTTATTTCTCTCAGACCATTTCTATCTATATAATTATATACTAACTTTATTTTAGCATATCACAGGACCTACATCACTAATCCCCGATTATCACTAGACTAAGATTACTTACTAAATCATTACGAAACCAGTTAATACCAGATAAAGATAACTGGTGATAAGAGGATTGTCTTCCGCCAGTTTTGCAAATCGGAACGGTATATCTGAACAGAAAATTGGCTTTGAGCTTAGCTCGAACACCGACCTCTGGCACCGACGGTGAATCCGTAACTGCTTCAGTTCGATTTGATCTGGTATCAAATTGCAGGAGCTGGTCGCTCAGTGAGACTGTCTGACATATTTTAATGTCTTATCAACCTGATGTGTGTTTTTTAAAGTTGAGATATTTTTTATTCTTTTTTTTTTTAATAAAAAATTAACAATTGTTTTTATAACACTAATTTTTCCCATATACAAATCCTACTATTTAATCTATAGCTGCAGGGAGGAGATAGATTCATGCCTTTGCCAAGTGACTGTCACTATCCCGACTAGAATTCGTACTCAGCTCTCCAATTCTTTATTCCGTGCCGGTATCGTTTAAATACCATTCAGTTAGCAAGCAATACGTATACAGAGGCATTTCATCGTAGTGTGATGGCGCATAGGCTAGACTCTCAGATCAATTACGACTAAGTAATAAGCACCATTCTCACTATTATATTTGTCATCTTGTGTCAAAATTTTCCTATGCTTAAAAATATGTAAACTAAGCTCAGTACTACGTTAGCAGCTATTCGACATTTTACCGTTAAAATGGCGTCGGTTCGGATTTAATTTGTCATCTCGTACTTCTGGCTTTTGAGACTCTTTCCCAGTTTCTTGCTTTCCAGTCAAACTTGATCTTCAAAAATGTAAATCCAGTGTCATTTGTTATCTTCTGTCGTCCTAACCCCAGTTCTTTTCTAATTCTTAACCCTAGAACACTAACCATGGGTATAAAAGGTATATGCAAATTTTCCTATTTTTAATTACAATTTTCAGTATATTGAGAATTTCTTACCTAAATAATATGTTTTTTCAGTTCCCTATTAATGTTAACAGGAAAAAGTACAAAGTTTGAAAGTGCCCGCATGTAAAATATTTCAAATAATATATATAATATATATATATATATATATATATATATGAAAAAAAAGGTGAGAAAAAATTGTTTTAAAAAAAAATCTTAATATGCAATTATGTTGTATTAATGTTAATATAAAGTCAACGTCCATCGTCTTTTTCATGTTGAATTTTATATGTTCTAATGTTAATTATGTTTAAATAAAATGTCCTGAAGATGGTCTAAAATAGACTGAAACGTCCGACGTTTTCCAATTTATATTAACATTAATACAGCATAATCGCATATTAAGATTTTTGTTTGTTTTTTCTGTATTTTTTCTTCATATAAATGCCGGATCTATATCCATATATTTATTACAGACAGACAGACACACACACACACACACACACACACACACACACACATATATATATATATATATATATATATATATATATATATATATATATATTCAAAATCGGATATGATATACCTATGTTTCGTCGTGGTGTAACTTTAATTCATGGTTAGTGTTCTAGGGTTATGTTTTTTTTCATATTATTTCAAAGTCAGTTATCCCATAGTTCTTAGTGGCCTTATTGCCTTGCTTGTGATGAAATAATAAAAAAAAACATACGTATATTGAAGGTGTATTCCAAAAAACAACAGAGAATGAATCATTACATAGATTTAAACACGTATATATATATATATATATATATATATATATATATATATATATATATATATATATATATATATATATATATATATATATTTTGACTGTATATAGAAAGTTGACTTAGAGAGAAAGTGAGTTAAAAACCATGCTTAGGCAATCATTTATCTTTCGATACATGACCGACGAGTTGCCATTACTTTTGTGGTAGACCAGTTGCCATCTAAGGCTATAGATTAACCCAGTCTGTGCTGCTATTTTTTTGAAGCGGGGGGAAGAAGAATAGGATTCATACCTTTATTTGGATATTAGCACGTAAGTGAATGTAATGGGTTCGACTGGAATTCGAACTCGGCTCACGATTCCTCAATCCGAGCCGTTGAAAAAAATATTATTACCATGTAACACTCTCTACTTTGAAGATTTTGATGATAAAATTTTGTTTTTATTAAGTTTTGGGAATTTTTTCATTATGTCCCTTCTTTTTTTAACGAAAGTTTATACATACAGTCAGTTATGAGACATGCGTGATGCACGCTTAGGTGATCATTTATCTTTCGATACATGACTGACGAGGCAGATTTTTTCCTGTAGTAGGTTGCCATTTCTTTCTGCGGTAGAGCAGTTGCCATCTAAAGGCAAAAAGAACCTGGTAAAAATGCTGCTATTTACCCATAAAAAAGGAAGAAGAGGATTGACCTTTCCCAAGGAAAATATTAGCAAATAAGTGAATGTAATGGATTCGACTGGAATTCGAACTCGGCTCTCCGATTCCTCAATCTGAGCAGTTATTCATTACTAGGCCGTGTCTCCCTGACTAGCATATATATACAGTGCTGTTCGATAAAAGTGACTCACCTGATTTTTTTTACCAAATGTTCTCTTCTCCAATGAAACGAAAGTTGAGCTAAATTCAAAGGATAAGCAATCTAAAATCTGAAGAAGAAGCTTTGAAAGCTCTTTGAATTTAGCAGTAAGTACTGTCAAGCATCCGTTCAGTATAATGTTCTGGTATAATGCTTTTTTCTTTTCATGGAACTGGTTTCTTAAAAACCTATTGAAAAGACCCTCAGGGAGCGAGCAGTACAAGAGAATTTTAGAGTCTTGTCTGCTCCCTTCTCAATTGAAAGGGTGCAAATCGACCCCACCAAGCTCATTTTTATGCAGGATAATGCTCCCTGTCACAAATCAAAATTGATGAAGGAATACTTTGATGAGAAGCAGGTGAGTGTTATGACATGGCCGCCCCAATCTCCTGACCTCAACCCCATAGAAAACTTATGGAGCATGTTGCTCAACTGCTTTCTCGAGGGCCTGTACTTTATAATGCTCCATAAGTTTTCTATGGGGTTGAGGTCAGGGGATTTCAAAGCTTCTTCTTCGGATTTTAGATCGCTTATCCTTTGAATTTAGTTCAACTTTCGTTTCATCGGAGAAGTGAACATTTAATAAAAAAATTCAGGTGAGTCACTTTTATCGAACAGCACTGTATATTAAAAAAAGACTTTAATTTGTGATTTTGTACAGAAAATGACCCATTTCAACGACAGCAATTAATGTATTAATGCAGAATAATAAATTTCTTTCTTTCGTTCGTTCGTTCGTTCTTTCTATCTATCTTCCAAGCGTAGCTTAGATGCGGCACGAGGCCGAAAGTATGGGGCACCCAGTGAGGATCGAACTCACTATTCAGTTGTAATTGTTCTAGCCAGACAAGCTTGCTAATCATTACATCACCTCGAGGTGCCTATCTATCTATCTATCTATCTATCTATCTATCTATTCTTTGTAGGCATGCTGTGGAGTTAAAAAATCAATTACTCAATCAGACATCTGTT
The DNA here is from genome assembly GCA_903632075.3 of Acanthosepion pharaonis. Classification (NCBI taxonomy): domain Eukaryota; kingdom Metazoa; phylum Mollusca; class Cephalopoda; order Sepiida; family Sepiidae; genus Acanthosepion; species Acanthosepion pharaonis. Next base: position 115,818 of record CAHIKZ030003201.1, read on the forward strand.
TCTCCCCAGAGTAGAATTGAAAATGAAATAAGATGCGAGAATGATGAAATAATGTCGGACGACATGAAAGAGAAATGAAAAGAAGAAAGAATAACATAGAAGAGAAAGAAGTGTAGCGTGAAGAAAGAAAGAAAGAAAGAAAGAAAGAAAGAAAGAAAGAAAGAAAGAAAGAAGAAAAGAAAGAAAGAAAAAAAGAAAGAAAGAAAGAATATTTAGGGATGAGATGAAAAGAAGAAAGAAAGATTATGGAAGTAGAATGAAAAAAAATGGAAAGGACAGAAAGCAAGCAAACAAGAAAAAAAAAAGAATGAATGAATGAATGAATGAATGAATGAAAGGAAAGAAGAAGCAAAGAATATTGAAGTTTATTGAAAAAGGAGAAGGATGGGATGAAAAAAGGAAGAAAGAATATCGCAGTAGATTGAAAATGGGGAACAGGGACAGAAAGAAAGAAAAAAGAAAGAAAGAAAGAAAGAAAGAAAGAAAGAAAGAATGAAAGAAAGAATATTGAAGGTGAATGAAAATGAAAAAAGATGAGATGAAAAGAAAGAAAGAATTTTTCAAGAAGAATAAAAAATAGAAAAGAAAGAAAGAAAGAAAGAAAGAAAGAAAGAAAGAAAGAAAGAAAGAATAATGAAAGTGAAGGAAATAGGTATTGGTTGAAAAGAAAGAAAGAAAGAAAGAAAGAAAGAAAGAAAGAAAGAAAGAAAGAATATCGAAGTAGAATGAAAAATGGGAAAAAAGAGACAGACAGACAAAAAGAAAAAAAGGAAGAAAGAACTTTGAAGGTAATGAAAACGGAAAAGAAAGAATATCGAAGTAGAATGAAAACGGCACAGAAAGAAAGAAAGGAAGAAAGAAAGAAAGGAAGGAAGGAAGAAAGGGGAAAGAAAGAAAGAAAGATTTTCTTTGAATGAATAGAGAAATGAATAGAAAAAAGGTGTATGCTGAAATGGAATTGAAAAAAAGAGAAAGAATCGAAATTATAAAAAAAAAAAGAAAGAAAGAAAGAAAAAAAGAAAGAAAGAAAGAAAGGATATTGCAGGCGTCAGAAAAAAAGGGTTTAGGGAGAGACACTGATAAAGAAAGAGAACAGTAAAAGTTAAAAGAAGAGAGAGAGAGAGAGCATGTGATGAAATAGAAATAAGAAGGATAAGACAGAGTTATTAACATTGAAACAAGGAGGAATAAAAGACAAGAGAAAGCAAAAATGGTCATAGAAAGAATTTGTGAAGCACAGGAAGAGAGGGAAAATCGAAGTTTAATGAAAAAAAAAGAAGAAAAATATAGAAAAAAATAATAATTCTAAAAGAAGACAAAGACGAATGGAGCATTGTTTGTCCCCAGCCTTTTTCCCACCATTTCTGACTTGAGTTGTCGACAAACTCCACAAGCACAAGAAGCATCGCTGATAATCAGATCAGATCATGATTGTTATTATATCGATTTCTGACAGCTACAACATATCGAATATCGACCTTAGGGAAAAGTATCCAATCTTTCTAATGAAAAAATATAAATATATATATAATATAAATATATATATATATATATATATATATATATATATTGATGCTCTGCTTTGTAGACAAAGATTGACGAGGAGGATCCATATCAGTAAAGTATCCATTGATTTGTAAGACGCGCGTGTAAGGGGGTGAGAATTTTTGCTGCTTTCTCCTCTCTACCAACCAACCTGAGTTTGGGTGTTGAGTCAGTGAAAGCGGTTGTCTGGAAAATCGTTTGGTATCAGGAAAGAATTTTAATCCGATAGTTCCTATAAAGTAGAACTGACCGTTGCTCTCGAAAATCACCTCCAATCAATTCTTAAACTCCAAAACGAAACTTTTAATCTTTCGATCCTCAGAGTGAACCATTTTTGCCCTCCGTCAGCAAGGCTGGTGCTAACCTCCAGAATAGCAACTCATTGTCCCTTCTCACGTTATCTACTGATATGGTGTAGAGTGGTTATACTGAATCAATTGCTAGGTCTGCTTCTAAGAAAGTGTTTTCGCTATGCCAGAATTTTTCAAAATATCCATCTTGCACATTTATAAATGTGACCTTGCCTTGAGTAATATTACGTTATCTGGTCTAGAGCTCCTGTAATTTATCTTGGAATTCTCGGCAAAATACAAAGAAGTGTCTGTAATCTTACCGGTCCTGACCTGGCATCTCGACTTCAGTCACTTTCACACCGCTTTGACCGGACTTCTAATGAGCTAGCCTCCTTGGTAGCCTCACCGCATGAATTTAAGCATCATTGTCTTTCTTGGGGTAAAATGGTTTAAAAGGCTTTTCAGCAGTTTTCAGTGTCTCGCGTGGTTGTTAGTACCATAGGAGACGGGGATCTTTTTTTAGTGAATGAAATGACTAATAAATGAAAAGTTAGAGAGAAGACTGAGAATAGGGAGGAATGAGGAAAGAATAAAAGATCAACAGGAGTTAAGAAGAAAAAAGATGGCGTTGAACGTTGCATTTAAAGTTTTGAAGAATGAAGTTATCAGGGAAGCAAGTATAAGGAAGGGAGTTCCACGGGCGGGAAGGATGAGAAAAAAACTGTTGGATTAGTAGTGGCTGTTGCATTTAGCTATTTCAACAGTAAACAGGTTGGGACCTAGATGCCAATCTAGTAGCACGCTTAAATTCATGTAGTCGGTGCACCAGGGAAAAATCTCGTAAGAGCAATTGAAAATATTCGTAGAAAAGACAGAGGGAAGCCACGTCACGTCGATGAGAAATTCACTAAAGTCGAGATACCTGGTCAAGATCGATTATATTAAATATCCTTCTTTGGATTTTGTCAATAATCTCGAGTGTGTCAGTATTACTGAGGTAACGCGTTGGCAGTCTACCACTTACGCAAGAGATTCAGTGAATGTTTGGATGCCAGCATGGTCAGGGACAAGAGGATTAAGCCACCTGACACGGTGGGCATCGAAGTCGGCGTACACAAATATATTTGCAAATGGGTGTAGAGAAAGGTCATTATCTATATTATCAGAAATACTATCTTTGTACGCAACAGTCATATAGAGGAAGGAAAACGAAAAAAGATAAAACGAAATAGTTGACTGAGTTTATTAGAGAAAGACGGGGACACATGTAAGAACGGTCTGGAGATTCAAGAGAGAGTTCCTATCCAGTAGTAGATATTCCCGAACATAAACACCAAAGACATCCATGTGGACCCTAGAGTCATTCAAAAGAGAGGAAGAACCATGAACCGAGAATTCAGAGGAGTGGGTTGAAGAATTAAGATTAGTTTCACAGAGATGCTGGATACCAGGTAAGTGTCAAAGAGGAACGATTCCATATAGCAGGAATTGGTACGAATACTACGAATGGAAAAGGAAAAGTTGAGGAAAAAGCTTGGAATATTAAGTTTCTGTCGGTCGTCTGAGGTAACATGTGCAGCCTGCGAATTGACACAGACTGCAGCATAATGTGGATTAGAGTTTACCCACTGGAAATGCTTGCAAGGACACCTTTCCATGCGGGACATGGCACTGCAAGAACCCCGATATTAGAGAAAGACGGGGACACCTTTTTAATCATTTTACCCCGTGCAAGGCGGGAATGTCACTGAGTACGTAAGGGAGTGAGTTAGAAAAAAGACTGAGTATAAGGGTGGACTGAGGAAGAGACAATAAAAGATGAACGGGATTCAAGAATATAGAAGATAACGATTGAAGTTGCATTTAAATTTTTGAAGATTGTAGTTATCAGGGAAACAAGTAAACAGGAAGGGAGTTCCAAAGGCGGGAAGTGCGAGAAAAAACGTTTGGAGTAGAAGTGGCGATTGCATTTAGCTATTTCAACAGTAAAAAGTGGGATCTAGATGCCAATACAATGGCACGCTTAAATTCATGTATTCGGGGCACCGGGAGAAAAAGCATGTCATAGCAGTTTGCATGAAAATATTCGTAGAAAAGACAGAGGGAAACCACGTTACGTTGTTGAGAAAGTGACTGAATTCGAGATGTTATATCAGGATCGATTACATTACAGAACCATCTTTGGATTTAGTCAAGAACCTCGAGATGAAAGCCAGGAGCACCAGACCAGAATTACACACTTGGCTTTGAAATTGTGAGGCTGGGACTTGCACCATGACATTGCAGCACTTAGCACCGTTTAGTTTCACTCCTCCGTTGATTTTGAATGGCCCATTAACATGTGTCCAGTCCATATCATTACACAACTGGTTCTTGCTGTCTTCTTTTAGTTACGTCCATTTCTGCATCAGATAAAATCCCGTCCATCGGTGCATCCGTCAGGTTCATTAAACATCACCTGAGATATGTCTGTGAAAATTACTTTAGAAACGTCAATGTACATGTATTCCTTGGCACGATTGTGACACTTTAAAATGTTGGCTTTGCCGACAGGGGTTTCCCTAGAAGACTTCTTAATGGATCCCAATTTCCGATACATTTGACTTTTTTTCCTTCTTGACTCACTCAATTCCAGTGCTTGTATGAACGTGCATATTTTACTATAACTAGCTTTAGATTAATTTTCTCTCAATATGACAAGTTCTTGAAATTCTTTTCTTTTATTTCTATTCCATAATTTAGTTATAGTTTATTTCTTTTTTTGATCTCTGTTAAACTTTTCATATATCCAAAAACAGTTGTAAATTTTTATGAATTTAAGTTTGTTACATTTTTTCATTACCTGTTAAATTATTTCAATGTCTCAATATATATATATATATATATATATATATATATATATATATATATATATATATATATATATATATATATATATATATTAATGGTAGTACTATATTCAGGACATAAAAAATTGAAAACGAAAAAAGAAAGAAAAGAACTAAAAACATCGGATCAAGACGAAACAAATCGCCAATTGCTTAAAGCCCTTAATCCAAAGAAAAAAAACCAAACGAGTAGAAAGAGTAAATACGTTAAATAGAGCGATAATCTAGAATAAATCTTAAGGATCCAGGGAAACTTACCTAGGTAGGTTTATTAAATATATAGGGATTTATTTTTATATATATATATATATATATATATATATATATATATATAAAAAAGTTGCAAGTTAAAAAAATAATAATGTTTTATTTCATGAAAGTATTTATTTATTTTTATATATATTTGATATTTCAGATTGTCCTCAATCTTTCATCAGAAATAACTGCTACAAATAAATTAAAATTACTGTTTGTTAGCAAGTAGCGTCTGTCGCGAGACGCGGACGTCACGTGATATGGAACGTCACTGTTCGGATATTCCTAACTTAAATCTAACTGTAATAAATATTTTAGATGTTGTTTAAAAAAATAAAATGTTTTGTTAACTATATCTAAAAAAATGCTTAAGTATTGAAATATTTATAAAGATTTAAAATACCTAAGTCTTTATTTAACCCTAGTTTATGTGTATTTAATTTTAAAATCCAATATGTTTCTTTTTTTCTGCATGTGTATGTGGAACTAAAATCAGAATCTATCAATAAACATTTACAGTTTTCTAATGAGTGTCCTGATTGATTAAAGTGTTTAGCTATGTGGGAATAAGGATTGTTTTGACGTCCGGTTTGTTTATGATTATTGAAGCGAAATCTAAAATTACAATTGTAACAAACCTCGTTGCTTAGTTTGCAAACATTTCATAATAGATAATATATTTTCTGTACCCAACACCAATATCAAGATACACTCACCTAACCTCACCTGCGATAGCCAATACCCCAATAAACTATATTCAAGTTTTATATATATATAAAGACATTTTTATGTTCATACATTTTTTTATAGATACAAATATTTAGGTAAATACTTTGTTTTATAATAAACAGTATTAACATTTACCAACCTGAATGTCCGAGACATTTTCATAGAAAAAATTCGTTCTCTGACAGGAATCGAACCTGTATCCTATACGGAACCGTCATTTAGCCTGACGTGCCTTAACCGATCGAGCCACGGAGAATCGTTCGATCGGCGAGGTCGATCTTACTGCTTTTAAACTTCAATCTTCCGTATGAAAATTTTACGGATATTCAGGCCGGTAAATGTTACTAATACTGTTTATTATAAAATATTTATAGAGTATTTACTTAAATATTTGTATCTATAAAAAAAATGGATAAACATAAAGATGTCTTAAAATAATTGTCGGACTTTGTCCATTTCATGTATGACGTCACATATTATATATATATATATATATATATATATATATATATATATGCGCGTGTTTAAATTATATATATATATATATATATATTTATATAAAATAAATAAACTGAATGAATGGCCAATACAACCAATCACCTGACTGCAACCCCATTGAGTTCGGGATGACTTAGACAGCAAAATCAAAATTGAGAACAAAGTTGTGCAGAAACTCTATCGACATTATTAAAAGAGAAATGGCAAAAGATTGCAAGTGAATATTTCCTTTCAATGGTCGAAAGAATGCCAAGAATATGCTAAGCAGTTTCCAAAGCGAAGGGCGGATATTTTGATGAATCTCATATTTAGCATTTTTCATATTTTTGTTTTGTTACAGAGAAAAATATGTTTTGTAATGAATGTAATTATACATTTAATAAAAAATTATCTAAAACTCTCAATTCTTTCCTTTCTATAGAGTTTTTTTTTAATGTTAGGTGATCTTAAATTTTTGGAGGTTAGTGTGTGTGTGTGAGAGTGTATTGATTTTGCTGTCTAAGTCATCCCAAACTCAATGGGGTTGCAGTCAGGTGATTGGAGTGGCCATTCCACGACAGTCAACTTATTTTCTTCAGTTTTCTTCTGCAAATAGTTTTTACGTAGCTTAGATGTATGTTTAGGGTCATTATCTTGCATAAGCACAAATCTAGCGTTGTGGGATGTTGATTCAATATCTCTCATTAAACAAATATCCATGAATATACTGCAAAATAACCCCGGATCATCACATTTACTGCACCATACTTTACAGGTAGCATAGCACAAGCAGTAATCATTTGTTCACTAGTTTTTCGTCTCACATGCACTTGCATCCGAGATACAAATATCTCATATTTGGATTCGTCAGTCCAGAAGACTCGTTTCCATTGATCAACAGACCATTTTTGAGATTTTTTTTTTTCGCCCATATGTTTCGCTTACGTCTATTCGCCGGTCTAAGCAGTGATTTCATGGCAGTACAACAGCCATTTAGCCAGCTGCAGTGAATCTTCTCCTAAATTTTAATGCAGACACATTAGCTCTGCCAGCTTTACTCACTTATGCAGCAATTTGACGGATTGTCAGTTTCCTGTTTCGAAGAGTGGCGAGAAACTTGTGATTTAGTAGTAAATTTTGGCTGACCTCAACGCTGTCTATCGTTATTTTTGCCTGTTTCCACATTTCTCAGGTGAGTTAACAGTTATATATTAAACTTTAACTTTTTGGGATATATATATATATATATATATATATATATATATATATATATATATAAGTTATAACCTTACACATCATAATGTGACGATGGTTTGCCTCTTCCCAGGTGGCAATTATTATTTCATATCGCATGTCGCAAATCTTGTGTAATGTGTTATTTCATATAACTTTACACAAAACTTAATTCTATTTATAAAATTGAACATAAAAGTTTAGCTTTGAAACATAATCTTGAATAATCTTTCGAAATATTGTGTGTGTGTGTATATATATATATATATATATATATATATATATATATGGTGGCCTGACGATTGCGTCAGCATGAAACAGACTGTTTTGCCTCTATTGACTTAAATGTTCACTTGTATATTTCATGAAACACGCTCTATCTCTGATACGAGCACTTTTATCACATAAAATAGAAACACCTTAAAACTATATTTCAAAGATTTCATAGAAATATATATATATATATATATATATATATATATATATATATATATATATATATATATAGTAATTCATGATGGAACCCAGAATAATCTTCAACAGAATGCAAAAACAGATTGACGGCCGTTTCGTCCTATATATATATATATATATATATATATATATATATATATATATATATATATCAAAATATATTCAAACAATAGTAATGAACGGATTTATAATACAGAGTTATTTAGTAATATTTTTTTTTTATTTTAAAGAAACAGTGATCGATAAAAAATAGACCATAATATTATAATTATCGCAAAATGTGCTTCGTACAAAACAATAAGAGATTATCACATTTTCTCCACCATGCGTTACCATTGGTTCACTAGTTCTTCGCCTCACATCCACTCGCCTCCAAGATCCGAAGATTTCAAATTTGAATTCGTCAGTCCAGAGGACTCGTTTCCATTGATCAATAGTTCAATTTTGGTGTTTTTGCGCCCATATGAATCTCTTGCGTTTATTCTCCGGTCTAAGTAGTGGTTTCCTGACAGCACAACGAGTATTTAGACCCACTGCAGTGAGTCTTCTCATAACTGCTAATGCAGACACGATATCTCTGACGGCTTCACTTACTTGTGCAGCAATTTGAAAGACAGTCAGATTTCTGTTTCGAAGACTGATGATTTTGTTGAAATTATTTTCTGATTTGTAAATGGATTTTATCCGACCTAACTGCCGTCTGTGGTTATTTTTGCCACTTCCACATTTCTCACAATGGCGGAACGAACTGCAGTGTATAGAACGTTAACATTTTTTGGCTATATCTCGGAAACTATGGCCTTCACAACATAATGTGATCATGGTCTGCATCTTCTCAGGCGATAAATTACCCTTCTTACCCATAGTAAGTCTGAATCTGCAAAATTGAAATTATTATTAATATTTTTCAATTATCGAACCTGAAACGCATAATACCAATTATGAAACATATTTAGTGGTGTCACCTTATCTGACAACGTATAAGGAGTGCCAATAGTGACTCTGGACTCCGTTGTTGCAAAATAGAGGGCTGTAAAACAATTTAGAATCAGACCCCGCACACTGTGAGTGACGAATAAACGAGATACTGCAATAAAAATTAAAGGGACAAACCATAATATTGAATGTACACAAACTGTTTGTGCAATGTGTTATTTCATGTAATTTTATCCCCAAAAACCATCTATATTTAAAAATTGAAATAAAAATTGGCTTTGAAACAATTTTTTGTAAGTAATCTTAATATTTTTGAAGGATATATATATATATATATATATATATATATATATATATATATATATATATATATTTCAATTAAAAGGGGCAATTATAATTTATAAGTTCACGAATCATTCATACAAAACAAATATAGAGGTTAATGATTTAAATGGCGAGAATACATCTTCGCAAACAATATAAAATAAGATTCAACATTGAACCTGTATATGAACGATATGACCCTGTTTATAAATTCCAGTTGCATAAGGTCTTTTTAATACAAAAACGCACAACCTTAAAATTTAAATTCAAACTCAGCGTTGCGACCGCAAGTTCCAAAACAATAACACATTTCTCATAGCATTTTTTCGGATTACATCTCTATTTTCGTTGTCCTCTTATTACTGAGAAGTAAAAACAAGAACAAAATCTATTTCCATATCTGAGGATGTCTGTAGGAACAGACGAAAGCTTGTAAAAATTAAAAAGACTTTTTGCGTACTTGTATAGGGTCGGCGGTGAACTTTTTCACTGTTTGATGACACCTCCCTATCATTTTAGAAATTTCTAGGGTAGATTTACCTTTTGAGAGTTCTGAGGTGATAGTTTTCTTTTCGGCATCACTTAAACTGCTTTTACGGCCCATCTTTTCACTAAATTCTTACACTTTTATAATAATTTGGCACGCTCAAATCACCATGCTATAAACAAATATGGCGCACATTTGTTTACATTGCGCAGATCAGTGATTGCGCAGGTCAGTGTTGCCATCACTGTGTGAAAATTTTGTGGGAATTGATTGGACGGTTTTTGAAATATTAGAAAAAAGTTATCTCGATAATAATTTGGCACGCAGTGTATATATATAAACTGCGTCTAAAGATTATATGCAAAAGAGATATTGTCAAATATTTTATGTAAAATTCATAGATATGTGTTATCCAATTAAATAATTTGTACTATTATGTAGAGCGAGTAAGCATGAAAGCAATTAAGTCCCAATTTTCAATTTCAGATTGATATTTAGTTTTTTTTTTTCAGTAATTATAGCAATTTGCAGTGTCAAGAGATTATTTGCAAGAACTAGTATTTAGTATTATGGCTCGTAAAAATGAACTAACAATGAACGAAAAGAACTATATAATCAAAGAAATTAGCAAAGGAAAGTCTTCGCTTCAAATTTCTAAGGATTTGAAAAGGGATCATCGAACAATCAAGAAGATATGTGAAATGGGAATTCAACCAAGGAAAAAAAAAGCTCAGGCTGAATTCAGGAATTTAACAAAGACAGATCTATTGCATATCCGAAGAGAATTAATAAGAAACCCAAATGCGTCAAGTGCGTTCATATTTGAGGCCGCTGGAGCTCCTATGGTGTTAAGGGAAACAAGGTGTAAAGCATTAAGGAAGTTTGCTGATGTAAAAAAACAAATAAAGAAACTCATTTTAACAAAAAACATAAGGAAAGAAGATTGCAGTGGGCAAAAAAATACATGAAAACTGATTTCAGTAAAGTGCTTTTTATAAACGGCTCGAGGATGGGTTTGCAAGCAACATGACTCAAGAAAATTTTTTAAACGCCAACAAGGCGGCGGTGTGATCATGATATGGGCTGGGATTATTGGTAATGAGCTCGTGGGTCCATTTAAACTGAAAGACAGGGTTAAAATGAATTCCAAAAGTTACTGTGATTTTCTAGAGCAGTATTTCTTTGAATGGCGTGATAACCAGGTTTTAGCCAAGCGTAGATCTATGATCTTTATGCAAGACAACGCACCAAGTCATGCATCAAAGTTTACTAAATCCAGGTTGAAAGAAAAGGTATTTGTTGAAGATTCTCTTATGGACTGGCCTTCAAATAGCTGTGACTTGAATCCCATTGAGTACCTGTGGAGCATCCTCAAGAGAGATATTTATTCTAACGGAAGGCAATTCAACAGCAAGTGTGACCTCTATGGGCAGTTAAAGTTGCTGCAAACAACGTACCAGCCGCTAAAATTGCAAATCTATCATCAGATGTTGACAATAGGCTGCTAAGAGTTATTGAAAAGAAAAAAAGAGCATTTGGGCAATAAATTTTAGGAGGTTCTTATTATTTTTTGTTAATATATCTTTTATTTTTAAAATAAGGTCTTTTTTTTTGTTTTTCCTTTAAGAAATTGACGAATTTGTTCGAAAATCTTTTCATATTATTTTTTTACATTAGTTTTACAAGGTATAATATTGTAAAAGTATCAAAATAAATAGTTGCAAATAAACTACTGACAGTCAAATTAGTCTGTTTTGTTAACTTAGTAAAATTTTTTCCAACCAAAAACAATAGCTTTCTCTATCATTATATATCTAAATTAATAATAGTTATTGAGTAGAATCTAAACAACATC
>CAHIKZ030003202.1:0-122947 GCA_903632075.3 Acanthosepion pharaonis
AGGTGAATAAAGTGATTTTTGTGCATTTAGTTATTTTTCTTTTTTCTTTGTATGTTTGCACTTATGTAAATAAGTCAATAATTGTAAGAAAATACTTCCTAATATTATATATAGTTTCTAATTAACTAATTACTGGACATTACTAACAAGTTCCTGGCTAAAAATGTTCTCAGGATTTGTTATTTAGTAGTAATTTAGGCTTCCACATGTCTGCCTCCAGTCGTGGACCCCAGTCACATGTTTGCCAGGCATAGTTATCACTTTAGTCTGATGAAGTCCTAAAGAATGGAACAGATCACACAAAAACTTCTTCCACTTTGTCATAGTCTTTTCCCTAAGATTGTTCTTGATATATACAAATATATATATATTGTTTAATCAGTAATACATATACAATTTTCCAACTGATTTTTATCATCATTAATAGTTTTGTGACTTAAGAAGCACAGAAAAGACAAAAAAAAACATTAGTTTTTTTTTTTTTAATGGATTCAAATGCAGATCATTGAAATCGGAGAGAAACTGAAAATAGGGAATCAATTTTTTTTCTCGTATGAAAATTCTGCTACTATTCATCTAAGAATTTTGAAAAATTGTCAGAAATCTTAAAGAATTTGTTTATATCAGTTGAAAAATTTCAGAATCTGTTTATTTTTTGAGAAAAGAATTGCTTCAATTGTAAGAAGCAAACAATTTCAATCTGTCAAATTCTTTATTTCTGACCCCACTTTTGAGTTTCTTGACCCAGCATACAAGCACCTAGAACATCTGTAGATCAAACAGAAAGGCTTGAAATTCTCTTCAAGGTGTTGAATGTAGCAAACACTTACAGGTACAGTGTATAAACAAAACAAAGTTAAAGATATTGGTTGAAAAGAACCATTTATTATAATAATAATAATAATAATAATAATAATAATAATAATAATAATATATAATAGTAAAAAAACCCTGTAAGAAATGAAGACAGTTATTTAAGTGAAACTATAAAAAGTTATTTTACATAAATTTTCAGATTATTGATATTGAGCTAAAATCTCCAAGAACAAAGAAAGCAGAAAATAGAAATCAGACATCTTAAATCTGATACTGAAAAAATATTTTTTCAGATGCTCCATAAATTGATGATTATTGTTTATATAATATAAAATAATTGCTTAAAACTCATTAGAAGAGATTAATAGTTGTATATTTGTCGTTCAACTTACCTTTAGTCTTCTGCAATTAATTAGTATATAAATAATCCAATGATCGAAAATTATCATGAGAAGAAGATGACACCATAAGTAAGAAGTGGTGTTTGTAGGAGGACTGTTAACCTCTGGCATCTCCATTACTGCAGTGACCACAACATTTATACATAATGTGTACCTCAGGGTTGAATAGAGTCCTGTCCACAATTCAGGATAGAGTTTTATTTAGTCCTGTGGGTAAGCTTTGTGATTGGCCTACTCCTGTTCAGCACCCGGTCTTCTTAACACAGACGAACAGGCTAACCTTGACCTCAAAAAAAAAAAAAGGACAAGGTTTAGCCTATTTCTTTTTTCTTTTTTGTCTTTTCTCTCTCTCGCTCCCTCTAAGTTCTCAGTTTACAGTTGTTGATATTGATTTTAAGATTTGTAGTTTGACCTTCTCAAATAGTTGTGGGACAATGATGATGCAAAGGTGGGTGGCAGGTTTCAAGTGATAATGAAACCTGAATGAGAGGGAGAGTACAGAGAGAGAGAGAAAAAAAAAGAAGCAAAGTGAGAGAGAGAGAAAAAAAGAAGCACAGTGTGTGAGAGAGAGAGAAGAAACAAAGTGAGAGAGAGAGAAAAAGCAAAGTTGGAATAGAGAGAGAAAAAGCAAAGTGAGAGAAAAAGCAAACTGTGAAAAAGAGAGAGAAAAAGCAAATTGTGAAAAAGAGAGAGAAAAAGCAAATTGTGAAAAAGAGAGAGAAAAAGCAAATTGTGAAAAAGAGAGAGAAAAAGCAAATTGTGAGATAGAACACAAACAAAAAGCAAAACGTGAAAGAGAGAGAAGAAGCAAAATGTATGAGAGTGTGAGAGAGAGAGAGAAAAAGCAAAATGTGGGAGAGAGAGAGAAAGCAAAAAATGTGGGAGAGAGAGAGAAAGCAAATTGGGAGAGAGAGAGAAAGCAAAATGTGGGAGAGCAGAGAAAGCAAAATGTGGGAGAGAGAGAAAGCAAAATGTGGGAGAGAGAGAGAAAGCAAAATGTGGGAGAGAGAGAGAAAGCAAAATGTGGGAGAGAGAGAGAAAGCAAAATGTGGGAGAGAGAGAGAAAGCAAAATTCAAAATGTGGGAGAGAGAAAGCAAAATGTGGGAGAGAGAGAGAAAGCAAAATGTGGGAGAGAGAGAGAAAGCAAAATGTGGGAGAGAGAGAGAAAGCAAAATGTGGGAGAGAGAGAGAAAGCAAAATGTGGGAGAGAGAGAGAAAGCAAAATGAGAGAGAGAGAGTGAGAAAGCAAAATGTGGGAGAGAGAGTGAGAAAGCAAAATGTGGGGAGAGAGAGAAAGCAAAATGTGTGAGAGAGAGAAAGCAAAAAAAAATGTGAGAGAGAAAGCAAAATGTTTAACAAAATGAGAGAGAGAGAAAAAACAAAATGTGTGTGAGAGAACAGAAAGAAAAAGCAAAATGTGAGAGAGAGAGAGAGAGAGAGAGAACAGAAAGAAAAAGCAAAATGTGAGAGAGAGAGAGAACAGAAAGAAAAAGCAGTGTGAGCGAGAGTGGAGAGAGAGAGAGGTGAGAGCAGAAATAAAGAGAGCAATAAAAAGTATATCTACAAGGAAAATTATTTAAAAGAGAAAAAAAATTATAAAAAATAACAGTCTTAAATGTTGGAGATTCTTATTCTATTTGTCTCTTATTTCTGAAATGAGGTATTGTAATTATTTACATTGTATATGCCAGCCTTCCTCCTGCAAGTTTGAACTGAACCCTTTATTTCATCCACCATTTTTGTGGTGTGTTTCTTCCAGATGTCTTAATTATCTTCTTTTAACTCAACTCTACAAATTTTTGTTAACCACTGCAGTAGCCATGTATTGAACTCACAACTCTGGGTCAAGTCACTGGATCCAACCAACCATGTGTCCTTGAAGACATCAAGTGTATGAATTTTTGGGACTTATAAACTTAATGTCTAAGTAACTTTTTTACCAGAGCTCATATTAAAATTTTGTTATTATTATTGCTTTTCTCTAGCATTCCATATTACTGGTTCCTATATTTTATTCATTTCTATGTTTGGCCGGCTCAGGAGATTTTTGTTGCCTAGGATATGTGCTGATTCCTTTTGTATTTTCCAAAGATGTTCTATTATTTCAACTTCATCCCGCAGGCAGTGTTGATCTCCCTTTTCCCTCCATATGTGCTCAGTGACATCTGATTTTTCTATTTCTCGTCTCATGGCTTTACACTGTTCTTGTAGTTTTACCCTAAGGGGGTGGCCTGTTTCTCCTTTATATTTATTAGATTAAATCCTTGAAAGTTAACTGAATCGACACACATCTGAAGAGGGTCAGAAAGCACAGTGGTTGAAACTTTGGGATAATAACAAAGATGAGGACATTAGTCAGAATTTAAATAATGTCAATAACTGTTATGGTCTGGTACCTTGTACCCCGGGTGATGAACCAATAAAGAAGAACTCGAACACAGGTATGGAATAACACAGATATATTACAAACAGGAATATATACAGAGAAGTAGAAAGTGTTAGTACAAACAATCATGTTTAGTAGTAATTGTCTGAACGCGACTGTTTCGGAGTGCCTCTGACTCAACTGACTGACTCGCTCTGACTGACAGACTCCTGACGGACTTCACTCCAGACTGAACTCCATGCTTCCTCTTGAGGCACAGTATTTATTACGTATGGAATAGGCCATTATGTTATTATGGGTAAGGTCCCATAACAATAACACTTCTGTTTTGTTATATAATCATATGTCTTGAATGAATCTCTCATTACTGGTATGTCATATCTTCGAAATATTGTTGTTTTTTGTCTATCAGATTTCTTACATCGGCATTTTTAAATTATTTCTTAATACTTTCTTTTAAATATTGAATTAATTTCAAATAGAACCAATGCCTTATTGATCTGCCTTGTAACGAATTGCAAAGGGAATTGTAAAAACGGCCCTAAAGTTATTGGAATTATTTTTTCCATAAAGATAAAGAATTATCCGATTTTTCGATTCGAATAATCAGTAGAGATCGTTAGATTATTGTTTAGGTTGATGGACACGCATGTCTTTTTTTTTTTTTTTTTTTTAATTGGTCAAACCAAATTCAAAACAAAAACATTGTTTTCAATCGTTATGATGAGTCCCCGATTGAATAGAATTAGAATTTTATTATAAACAATTGTCTTGTAAATGGAATTTTAAAGCATTCTGAATGTATAAATAAAGAAAAAAGTATGCAAGACAATAAGAAATACTACCTGCCAAAAAAAAAAGTGGATGTTTGTTTTATCGGCTGAAAAAAGAAAATCCGATCCCATATATAAAGGAACACACACACACACACACACACAACCTGGGGTTTTTAACCTAAGTCACTCCACGGAATCGCTAAAAAAAAAAAAAAAACAGAGCATAGTCTGATGAAAAAGACGCCAAAGTTTATGAAAACAAAATTTTATCGTCAAAATGCTTTTGTTTTTATGAAGAGGATAGACTAAATTTTTTTTTAATTATTTTTAAAAATTTTCCATCTTTTTAGAATATTCTAAATTTTGATTTAAAAAAACCTTGTTTCTCTTTGTCACAACAAGGGGTAGTAAATAACATAGATAATTTTTAGTTTTTTTTTATTATTTACACACATTAATTTGGAAAATCTTGCAAAAATAAAAATAATTGTCAGATGTTAATGAAACTTTCAGAAACTATTCACAGATGATCGAAATTATTATAAATATGTTTTTTTTTTTATTAAAGTCATGGCAGAAATATTTTTTTTTATATTTATTAACACTCCCATAATTAATTTTATGAAAAATTCTAGAAATTCGAGACAATCGGTTTTAGTGATTACAATAGTTAAAAGCACAAGGCTTTGAAGAATGCAAATGATGTTTTTTTTTTTTTTGGCCAACGTACCTGAAAATCAGCTGTGAATTGTAACATACAAAACTCAATAAAACAAATATATTATTTAGTTTCAAATGCTTTTATTTGTTTTAATTTTTTTTTTATGAATATGGACAATATTTTCTGAAAGCAAAAAATTTTTTCAATGAAAATTGAATTTTAATACAATTATTTCTTATTTCTTTAATTTTAAAAGAATTTTAAAAATTTTTAAATTGAATTTTTAAAAATATTTTAACATTAGTTAAAAGCAACATCAACCTTTCAAAATGTCCGTGTGAGATTGTCATTGTTAAGCGCTTTGAAAATTGTATAATTTGGACCAATCAGATTAGCCATGGTAATTAAGAAATGTAATTTTTGTGTTTATAGTCGGACAGTAATTATCAAGTACGGAAGACCAACCAGAATACAATTTAGTTGCATTATTTGAGTTCAGCATTGTTCTCCGCTGTTAAGCCCTTTACTTTTGCGAAACACGTATGGAGAAGTTAATTTAAGTTTTCAATTTCAACTGAGAAGGGTACCTACAAGTAACAGTATCATCTTATGAAATTTAACTACTGCTAAACTTTAATTTATATGATCTTATTTTAATGTTAATCTCAGTTATGACATTTTTCCATAAATGAAATATCAAAATTAATAATAAAATGAATGGAAATACAAATAACACAGTAAAATGTAATAAATGTACATAAAATTATAGTATTTTATGAGTGATGTGATGAGTAATAAAAAAAAATGGCTTTTACCAACTTCTTTTATCTTTCCCTTTCTCTCCCTACACTTGAAACACTCTTTTCACAAATATATATATATATATATATATATAAACACATTCTATATCTCATTGTCCCCATTGATGATAAAATTCAATTTTTACTGATTGCTTTGTGGGTGACCTTGACACAGAATCAGCTTTATCAAACAAATAGTCAGATTATGGGTTAATTGAAGTCACCTGTTTTTCTTGAAATTAAATTTAGAAAGACTGTTGCATAAATACAATTTCAATTAGTATTGATAAATTTGCAATGAGGTTCAAGTCTAAATTCTTTCTGTCTATCAAGTGAACAAGTTTTAAAGTTGTTTATTTCATGTTCCAGTAATTTTTTTCTTTAATTAATTAATTAATTTCTTTAATTTTAATTGATTATTTAATATTAATTTCTGCACAATTTTCAGTTTCAACTAAAATATTGAATTATTCTTGTTTTCCTTGGATAATTATTTAAAGACTCTTAAAGAGTTTCATGCTTCTCATGGTCACACAGAAAGCAAGTACAATTTGCAAGGGAACCTGAATTAAATGCATGGGTTTTGTTGTAGAATTCAACACTTTTGATGAGTTTTTAATGCTCCTGGTACATTTGTCCTGCCAAAAATATTGGCGGACTCATGTGAGTCCAGGCAAAAATAAGAGGACATGGATTTTAAACAAATATTTTCATAGAACATATTACAAAAAGGAAAAATATGAAATTAAATATGAAGTGTTCAAAGAAACCTTCAGTGTCTGTAGCCGAGCTACTTACATACTGACATGAGCAAGAAAAGAAAACTTTTCTATGAAAGCTACCAAGAAAAAAAGATTTTTTTCAAATCTCATGCCACCTGTAATTATTCTGAGGGGCTGTAATTCAAAATCTTGCCACCTGTGATTATCATCAGGGAGCAGTAATACAAATACAACAAATACTCCATGCAGATTGAAAAAGATTCTTTTATAAACTCTGATTTTTAATCTATGTTTCTAAATGTTGTAGCCAATACACAGAGCAACCAGTTTGTTGTTGTTGTTGGAGGTACTAAAGTTTTCGGTCATTTTGTCTATTGGTTTGCTTTAATTTGTGTTAGGTATTTGTGTGATTTTTTTCACTGTTGGATTACTGTTTCCTGATGATAATCACACAAATACTCCCCCAGATTGGAAAAGATTCTTTTATAAAATCTAATTTGTAATGTAGGTTTCTAAATGTCATGGTCAATGTACAGTGCAACCACTTTGTTGTTGGAGGTACTGAAATGACAATTGAAACAAAAAGAACATGTCTTTGCACTATGCAAGTCACCAAGAGAGATTCTTTCAAATCACCTGTCACCTGTGATTATTGTCAGGGAGCAGTAATCTAATAGTATACATAAAACAATTGCTATTTGCAAAGGTACATGAAGAAGATATATAGACAGACAAAAAAATCAGATCATCTTGATATGTGCAGAAAATTAAATGTGAGGGTTTTTTTGTTTTTGTTAAATTTAAAAAATAAAATATTAGCTATTTCCAATCAGCAGAAATTTGTTTATAGAAGCTAATATTTCTTGAAACTGAATGACATAGAATCCAGTATAATTTCTAACAATATTTGTTCAAATAATACTGGCAGAGGCCCTACCCGAAGTTAAACCAGTATATCAATTATATTTAACAATAATCGTCTGAACAGAAGTGAAAAATGAATTGAAAATAAGAAAAGCAAGTCGTATTTTCAGATGACATTTTAGAAAATTTCTTTTTTTTTCCTAAAATATTTGGTCCTTATTTTTAATTTATTGAGTAAACAAGACATGGCATCAGGTAATTCTTGCCTGTATGTGCAATCAGGGTGCACTTATGTCAGGGGTGGTGGCTGGGTAGGGAGAAAGACAAATACAAATGACATTTCTCTGCCATTGTGTCTGGAATTTGTTTCAAGCTGTGACTTGATGAAGAATTGAGAAGTAAGGTGGGGGTGAGAGAGAGAGAGAAGGTGAGAGAGAGCAATAAGGAAAGGTAAGAGATAGATGAGGAAACTTGAGAGAAGAGAAAAGGAAAGGTGAGACAAAAGGTGAGATGAGAGAAGGAAAGGAAAGATGAGAGAGAGGGAAAGGTGAGAGAGAGAGAGAGGGAAAGGCGAGGGAGAGAGAGAAGGAAAGGCGAGAGAGAGAGCGAGAGAAGGAAAGGAGAGAGAGCGAGAGAAGGAAAGGAGAGAGAGCGAGAGAAGGAAAGGAGAGAGAGCGAGAGAAGGAAAGGAGAGAGAGAGAAGGAAAGGAGAGAGAGAGAAGGAAAGGAGAGCGAGAGAGAGAAGGAAAGGCGAGAGAGAGAGAGAAGGAAAGGCGAGAGAGAGAGAAGGAAAGGCGAGAGAGAGAAGGAAAGGAAATACACAGAGAGAGAGAAGGAAAATACAGAGAGAGAGAAGGAAAGGCGAGAGAGAAATGAGAAAGAAGGAAATAAGAGTAAAAAGAAAACGCAAAATGGATCCCCTCAACAAAAATGGATAGAAAAGAACATAGTGGCACCAATGTCTTTAAGAAAAGACCAATTTATCATAAGCCAGGGATTTTAGAAATAGTGATTATGGAAAGCAAAGATCACGTGAAAGTTGACAAAAAGCATTGATAATGGTAGATCACCTGAAGATTACAAACACATTCTCCATAATATTATGACTGCCTAATCTGTGTCAATAGATTTAAAAGTAAAGATGGTGTAGCTTAGATTTGAATTAATTAAGTTCAAATGGTCAAACAAAAAACCATTACAGTTTTTGCATCTTAAGAGGCAACATGTATCATATTCTTTCTCTGTTGCACATGTGTGTCCAGCAGGTGGGAGGGGGAGACTGACAATGTTTTGTTATAAGATCCGGAGCAGAAGAACCAAAATAAAAACAATGAACAAAGAGTAAAGAGTGCATTTGACTTGGGTGTCAGGTAAAAAAGAAATCTGTCCAGGTAAAGCAAAGAATTAAGGGGACATCTGTGACAAGCAAAAGTGATTTGAGCAAATGTCTTATAGAAAACCACTAGCAACAAAAGGACACAGATTTCTGATCACTGACACTTAAAACTTTAGAAATCTTTGATAATCAGACTGCATTTATTACAAGTAAATATGTATGATTTTATAGCTGCACAGGTGCATCAATATCTGTATAGGAGATTGATATATATATATATATATATTTGCACACAGGCACACATGCTCATGTATAAATGTTATATAAATATATAATATAGACATACACATTTTATGGACATAGATGCATATGTCATACAATATAGATATTTAACATGCATATAATGTAATGCTGAAAAGTTACTTGCCTAACCAGGAATATAAAAAAAAAATGAGAAATAGGTCAGACTAAGAAATTTTTGTATCCCATTGTTTACGTATTGTTTTATTTTGATCATATTTTTTTTTTTTTTACAACATTCATTTCTACTATTATATTTTCTCAAAAAAATATCAATCAATCAATACACTAATTAGCATTTACATAATAAAAAAACAAACTTGAAAAGTGGATATATAAAAAGATAAAATAAACAGTCAATTGCTGATATCCCCTGATGAGTGGACAGAATGATTGCTGGAGGGTCAGTCTATGAAACTCTAGAGTTATGATGCTAAAGGCAACACCAATCAGCTAAGTGACAAATTATATATATATATATATATATATATATATATATATATATATATATATTGTGTGTGTGTGTGTGTAAAATAGGATATAGAATCCCAACAAAGTTTTGAAGAAATATGACAAATGGAAAACCATTTCATTGAAACTGAATTTGATTACGTGTTTTGCCTTTCTAGGCTTCATCAGATCAAAAGAGAAATAAAGATGGGTGTGTGCATGCTTAAATAATAAATCATTAGTAATTTTTCTTCTAAAAAGATATTTCTTGTGATGAAAGGAAAGAATGAAAATGAGTGACTTCTAAGAAAAAGTCATTAATATTTATTTTGTACTTTTTCTATATAATTCAGTTCATATATATATATATATATATATATATATATATATATATATGTGTGTGTATATATAAGTTATGTGCCATGCGTGATACAGACTTAGGCAATCATTTATCTTTCAATACATAACTGATGAGGCAAATTTTTTCCCTGCAGCAAGTTGCTATTTCTTTCTGCAGTAGACCAGTTGCCATCCAAGGCTATAGAACCTGGTCTGTCCAGCTATTTTATATATATATATATATATATATGTATGAAGTTTAATTCTGAAACCGTCTGACACTGCTGGGTGTTGACCTCAGTGCCCACTTTTATATTTATGTACACTCTATACTCTATCCCTGATCTTGACTACTTTTACTGATAAATATAGCAGACATTAAAACTATATATATATATATATATATATATATATATATATATAGCTTTAAATCAATATAACTTATTTCATGGAACTTTATTAGAATTGACACAATGTTGAAATCTAACAGACATTTTATTGTCAATATATAAACAAAGTAAAGCATACAGAAATGAATTCTTTGTGAATCATGAAACAGTAATATCCAGATTCAGATGTGCATGTGAAAGACAATTGTGATGGTTTTAGTTAAACATTAATCATTGCAGACATTACAAGAAAAGTAATAGATTATCTTTGAGTTTGCTTCTTTTTTTTTTAATTTGTTCAATAGGTTAAAAAAAAAAAAAAAATCTGACCTTGAATACCAAATATTGAAATTCCAAATATTTCAGGACAGTTTCAAGACTTCACTTACCTGTGAAAAAGAAAAAAAAAAGAATCAGCACTAAGTAACAAAACAAAACAGAAAGAAAACACTTTTAAAAAAAGGACTTCTTTTAAAAAGATAAACTCCAGTGACAGAAAAGAAAATTGCTATGGTCTACCTTATGTCAAGGACATTTCGGCAAAAGATTCAGAAGATTTGCAGTCCATACAACATCAGGACAATATTCAAAAACATTTCCACTTTCTGGAGAAATTTGATAGTAAAGCCTAACATGGGTGACAATATGACCAAGAATTGCATGTACTCAATTCCCTGCAGTTGTGGCAGAGTATGTAAAGTTGAAACAATCCACCCACTAAAAATAAGGTTGACAGATCATTCCCAAGCTCTAGTTAGGCGAGAATGAAATCAGTTAAGGCTGATCATGTATGGAGGGAAAGAGATAGTAATCAGCTCCTGTGCAATGAAGCAAAAATACTGAAGAAAACTGAAGGGTCAGACATCTGAAAGAATGAATGCATATGCTAGGCTATGAGGACCTCCTTAGTCAGCCTAATATAGAAATAAATACAATATAGGAGATGCTAATAAAGAAAAACAAATGGTAGCAAGTCTGCAACAGCAGCAGTTGGAACCTAATCAGTAGCCAGGTTAAGTTTAAGGTTCTAAGTTTACTACAGCAAATTGTCATATTAGACAATGGCGTAATGGATAAAAGCATTGATTTGTGAATTTGATGGCATAGTGGTTCAGTCTCTGGGCTGCGCAGTGTGTACTTGCACTCAGTGGAAACAGGTGAGCAATAACGGAACAGTACTAAATAAAATAAGAACTAGATGATATCCCTAGACATGGGCAGTGGAATAAAAACAGTCTACCACTGTAGATTAAATGAAGGGTTCAGTTCAGAATTCCCTGTAGGTTAGTAGATATACACCTGAGGGAGGCTGGATGACAATAACCAAAACATTAACAACAAAGATTTGAACAATAGTCTGAATATAGATAGTGTAGAGTGGCAAGTTCTTGTTCTAAAACATCAAATTCCATGTTCTTCCATGACGGTAATTTCAATTTTCCATTTTTGTTGTAAACAGTAAAATATACAAATATATAGCCTACTTATATAAGCATCTTTTATTTTTTTTGTGCTTCAGCAATTTCTGATGATCCACAAGCATGTCCCACAGTCCAATCTACAGTGTATTGACAAAAACTGCAAAATAATTTATCACCACCATGATAAAAATCATTACAGAAAGCTGGCTCTTCAGCTCTGTATTTTGCCAAAAGTGTGCACCCACCAAGTTTGCTAGCTTTTCATTTACTCATCAGGAAAGATAATCAAACTGTCATTTAAAAACCTAATTTAATTACCAAACAAACAACAACCCTTTTTTTACTACCCTTGATGTCACATGTCAAGCTATTCATATGCTAATATCACATGTGGGTATTTGCCCTGCAGCAATCAACAGTGACCAGTTTGATCAGGTTAATATCATGAATTAGATAATGGTACTTGTACAGTACTGTGATCAGTAGTGGAAAATACCCCATGTTATTTATAGAATGACATTTTGCAGCAATATATGTCATAGCCCTTGTACATAAGTGACTGACTTTGCTGTGTACTGCAGATTTATGTAAAATAATGATTCTGTCAAGTTCCAGCTCATGAATTTTACATTTCACTGTTGGAATATTTTATTTTTTAGTAGCAAAAATCCCATTTTCCTTGATTTTCTGTATTTTTAGTTTTCTACTTGTCTTTTCTCACAGGGAACTTGTTATTCTAAAATAGTGTAAATAAAACTTTCCAAATCTTTGGCTATTTTGTTACATAATATTTTGTTACATAACTCATATCATTGCGCTATGTATATCTGAGCTTTAGACAGTGACACACACTGTAATAAGGTTCAAGGGGGTGGAGGAGTTCAGTCCAAGCAGGGCCTTATACCATGCGATGTACACATGGTCTTTTTGACCAATCAAAGCCGTTTTGAGAGAGGATTGGATCATGGATCTTCAAGAGGATTGGATGGTCATTTCAGAGAACTACAGCACTTGTTGAATATAACACATTGGTGGTGCTTTCAGGCTGACAACTGTGGTCAAATGAACTTTCCCACACCTCTAAATCTAGAAGGCCATGTAAAACATTGAGTAGCAAGGATCGATGCATTGTAAAGTCAACAATAACAGATTGTACAGCATCCACAGCAGAGGCCCCAGACCTTTTTGCCTGAACTGTTAGGAATTGCTTACATGAAAAAGACTGACAAAATGCACCTTGATCCAGACATCTATTCATGTCCCATCAATATCAGGTATATCTCCAGTGGTATTCCAAGAGTGTCACTTGTGTAATCAAAAGGTATTTTATGGTATTCAGTAATGGGAACAGGTGATGATCAGTTGTGTGCATTGGAGAGGAAACATCTTCCAGAGTGTATTTGACCATGGCAAACAGGCTTAAAATAATGGCTATGGGAAGACATAAGTTATAATGAATTTATTTTTATATCTGTGGAAAGAATACTTAACAGCATCCTGTCCATCTAAAGCACTGTACAGCATATTCTTCTTTTATTGCTGCAACAATAGAGCAATACATGGTTCTAGCAAATTGTTAACATCTATGTGCTATTTAACAAGATTCATAAGTTTCCAACTATTTCTCAGATGAGTAGTTATCATTACGTACACTATTTACATGCAGATGATTGACTTCATCTATGTGATAACGACAACAAAGATGAGGACAATAATCCACATATAAATAGTATAAACAGCTTTAGGTGTTCAATAACTTCCCTCACCAGACCTATCCTCCTGATAGAAAAACACCTGACTGCTCCAGTTAACCCACCTGTAATACTTACTGCATTACATCAACAGGTACAAGAGGCACAGAATAATGCATAACAGAATGGTATCTACCACCTTTTGCTATGCATGCAAGCATACTGTAGCAGAATTTTATGTGGAGGATAAAATTAAATCCAGCAGTCACACATCTCAAGAACTCATTCTCCACACAACTTAACGACTTGTAGACAAACTCCCTGACTGTAATCATTTTACAGAACCTAATTTGCATAGCGCAATATGAATCTTGTTCAGAATTTACACATCCTTTGAGACTTACAATGACAAGAGTTTATGCAGGCCATACACATTTTTTGTGGACAGGCCATCACACTGAACGTTGTTTACTCAGGTAAATATTTCTTTACATTATTCGGACTATTGTCCTCATCTTTGTTGCCATATTTATCACAATATTTCGGCCATTGTACACTTCGGCCTTCTTCAGGTGGTTGGAATGTCAAACCAAACCCTTTATTTTGCTCACTGGAGTAGACTGTTCTAGTTCCATGTGCCATGTTTAATGGATTGTCAGTTATCAGTTATCTCCTGTTAATTCCCCTCTCCAAGTTCTCCACTGCCTTAACCGAGTATTGAACTTACACTCTTTGGGTCCTGTCACTGGATCTAACCAATGCCTTTATCCACTGTGCCATGTGTTCTTGAGGATGTGGAACTAGAACAGTATACCCCAGTGAGTGAAATAAAGGGTTCAGTTTGACATTCCAACAACCTGAAGAAGGCCAGGGCGTACAACGGCCGAAACGTTGTATTAAATATGTTGACGAAGATGAGGACAATAGTTCGAATAATG
Source organism: Acanthosepion pharaonis (assembly GCA_903632075.3). Classification (NCBI taxonomy): domain Eukaryota; kingdom Metazoa; phylum Mollusca; class Cephalopoda; order Sepiida; family Sepiidae; genus Acanthosepion; species Acanthosepion pharaonis. The sequence goes on from CAHIKZ030003202.1 coordinate 14,292, forward strand.
TAAATAGTGTACCTAAGACCTCATCTCAGTAATATAGACAGATACTAAAGAAGGCTGGAGCGTACAGTGGCCGAAAGGTTGTAATGAATATGGTGACAAAGATGAGGACAATAGTCCAAATAATGTAAATAGTGTACATAATACCTCATCTCAGAAATATAGACAGATACTAAATATTTCTTGTTGAAATCTTTTTCTGGCTGGGTTTTACACTTTTTACTTCCTACTCAGAAAATGGTGAACATGATGCCAGTTTGTTTTCAAAGACATTCATTTATTCATTCACTACACATACATTACCCCATGTTAACACCCAAGGAGAATAGATACTATTGATATGCCTCTTATTTTGTAATCTGTATTGATCTGTTTATGTGATTTAGTTTAATCCAGTCATTGTATATACATGAGTATATTAATATTTTAATAACCAATGCATGCTTAACTGTTAGAACTTTCTTTTTGAATATCCAGGATTTACTTTGTTGCTTTCACTTAAAGAACTTTTATTGATAAGAGAAACAAATTAAAAGCTAAAATTTCAGGCTTTTGTCTTGTGACATTGATGTTCCTATAAAATTTGATGTTCCTATAAAATTTGATGTTCCTATAAAATTTGAAACACTTAAATATAAATATTTGTGTTGATACATACAAAAATGAAATTTATATATATATATATATATATGAGAGATTATAATAAAAACATTTTGAAATCACTATACAAAAGCTTTCATGTTTCAATACTATGATTGTACTTCTTCAGGCAATAGTAAGTAACTAGTGATTAAATGACTTTTAAGAAAATTTAAAAACAAAGTGTTAACTTTTGGAAAAGAGGCAACACTTTGTTTTTAAATTTCCTTGGTTTTATCCAAAGGATAAAGGTTTGTGTATTTGTAACATTATCAACAGTGTATTCACTCACAAAACAGACCCAAATCTTGGCATCATAGTGTGGATCATAACTCTAGTTTAACTTTAGTGTTTGTGAACAGTGCCACATATGTCCATTGTTTAAACCCAGTTATTCTCAACCTCTTAAGTGTGCCACGAAATATTGTCACAGCATACATATGTGTGAGTAGTAATGGTAGTGTTAGTATGTGAATAAATGAATAAATATTACACTTTTTATCCCACATTAGCTAAAAAGTCTTTATCAGTTTTATTGCAATTTTCTACTTCTTATTTATGTGAATTAGGCTTCTCAACCTTAATATCAAAAATAAGAAGCAAGAAAGATTACGCTCAACTGAAGAAGAAATGAGGCTCTGTTTATCGCATATCTGACCAAACATTGAAGAAATTGCAAAAAAAATACACATAAAAAACACCAGGCACCAGTTTCACACTAAATAAACTGCATAAATAGTTGTATAGAAACATTAAAATAAAGGAAGTTCATATTTGAGAATGTATTTTTTTTTTAAATATATGGTTTTATTTCATGACATTTAAATCTATAGCCTTTATAAATTTTGCTAAGTGTGCTGTGATAATTTCATTTGCTCTTAGGCATGCCATTGCTGAAAAAGGTTGAGAAACACTGTGTTAACCTATTCTGTTAATATTCCTGCAACAGGAAAACCATATTCTTATCGGATAAACTCTGCTCACATGATAAGTGTGCTATTAAAATTTCTCTTTAAGATGTTTGACAATTCCTGCTGTCTCTCACAATTACCAAACCTGTTACACATTGAACATTTTGAGGATGATACCTGACTTGTCTCATAAGTCAACGTTCAACTATTGCTGTGTCAACAGGTGAAAGAGGTGTGGAATAATATATTGCATAGTAATATGCAGGTGAGAGTACAGGCCCAGTTGAGAAGATATGGTGTCTGGCTACTGCTGATTCATAAATTATTCTGCAGCCTGTACATGCATCAATTTGTATATTTGATCATTTATTGTAATTCACTTATATTGCCAGTGCATTTAATTTTGACGGCATTGAAATAAATATTCAGAATCTGTTGCAATTATATTTTTTTTTTATACCTTACATGTTCATAGAATAAAATATCATTTAATCTTACTTTCTACAAGAATTAATTTCTATCAAAGTAAAAATTGATTTTAATACCTTTATTTTTTAAGCAATTCACCCCAAGCAATGCAAGAGTGCCACGACTACACAGAGGGTTACAGAGCAAGAAAAGACGAGGTAATTATTGAGGAAAGGATAAAAGATAAATGGTGTTCAAGACAACAGAAAATGGTGATTGACATTGCATTTAAATTTTTTAAGATTGCAGTTATCAGAGAAGGGAGTAAGAGGAAGGGAGTACCACTGCTGGGAAGTGCAAGAAAAGAAACTGTTGGAGTAGAAGTGGAAGTCACATTTAACTATTTCAACAATAAAAGGGTGGGACCTAGATGCCAATCTAGTAGTACACTTAAATTCATCTAGTCACAGCACCAGGGAATAAGGCTCATCAGAGCAGTTTCCATGAAATTATTTGTAGAAAAGACAGAGGGAAGCCACATCATGTCTGTGAGAAAGTGACTGAAGTTGAGATGCCAAGTCAGGATTGATTACATTGCAGATGCTTTGGATTTTGTCAAGATCCTCATCATGAACAGCAGGCACACCAGACCAGATATGGCAACAGTATTCAATACATGAATGAATGGTAGATTTGTACATGTGCAAAAAGCATTCTGATGAGAAAAACCTTCTGGCATGACACAATGAATCAACTTTCCTTGCAGTAGAGACAGCTATTAATTCAATGTAGTTCAACTTCAAGTCAGTCTAAAACATGAGGTCAAGGCTCAGTCAGGTGCTCTCCTGGAGTCAAGCATCAGCCAAACTGACAGCAGACAGGAAAGATGCTCTATAGTGTTTAAATGAGAACAGTTTAGTTTTGGAGGCATTACAATTTACAAGCCATTTTCTGCTCCAGTTAACCACTGATTGGAGGTCCTTTTTTAGAACAGCGGCCAGTGATGGATTTACTACTGAGACAGGAGTAAATGGTAATATCATCTGCATAAATGCCTACTTGGTGTAGAATATTGGTTAATTTGCAAGTGGTCTGACACACAGGTAGACTGGTGTAGTCACTTCAAGTCGGAGAACAGCACCAAGTGATTTAATGGAGAGATATATGGGTGAATAGAGTTCATTCATGCAAATGTGTTGGGCAGGTCCATTCCTACAAAGTGGACTAACCCACCTGCTGCATTAGGTACTCTCCTATAAATGAGGTAGAATTAGCTGGCCTGCCTTTACAAGGAGGCAGCCATGTTAGAAGGTAAGTCATTTGACGAAGAGATGAATTATAAAAATATTCACAAAGTAAATTATAACTGAAATGGATCTTTAAGGTTTTTTCTTAATTTTTATATATATATATATATATATATATATATATATATATATATATATATATATATATATATATATTATTTGTTTACCTAATAGCACAGTAGCTTTTGGGTCTATTTTCTTCTTCTCCAACCCTATTCTTGCTTCATCATAGCAGGTTCAAAGCCTAATGCTCCTTGTCAGTTTCTTTCAATAAATCTGGTTAACCTAGATGCAAACCTAATAGATTTACTGGTAAAAAAGCTTGAGTTACCAACTGCATAAAACAATATATCCATCCAATTATTCTAATGATTTGATTTCTGTATGTTTGTTACTATGACACAGCAAAAATAGGCACTTTGTAGCACAATGTTTGTGAGTGCAATACTTTGAGAATAAAGCAATTTCCAATTCAGCTAGAGTTTTTATGTAATTTTTAATGAAGTATAAATTAATGAGAAAAATTGCTTCTCCAACAGAAGTAACTCTAAGTTTATTAACTTCTAATTACAGTCATTTCCCTTTTAATAAAAGATAAAAGCAAGAAATTTTTTTTAATAAAGATAAGCAAAAAATAATCATTGGCCAGTTTGCACTCATTTTCATCAGTCACATTGGCATACCTATGATGATATTTTAATAATTAAACTTACTAATAATTAATAAATAATTAGGATATAAATTCTATAAAAAAGAAGTGATCTTGACATTGTGGGATGAAATAAGGATTTGTTGATGGATCAAAATCCAGGCTGATTCTTCATTAATTGATCCTTCTGAAATGGTTTTATTAAGTTTGAACTTTTCAATTTAAAAAAAAAAAAATCACATCTAAAATTAATCTTTTTGAAATACAACTATTGTATTTTCTCTGGTTCTTACAAAAAAAAAAAAAAAGATCCACTACTCTGGCATCACTCCAGTTACTTTTGAAATGATGCTCCTGATCAAAGAACTTGATCAAAACAGAATTTAAGTGGGTACCAGGAAAATGGTACTTGGTCAGAATTGAAGTGGAACACCACTTGGTACGACCATTTTTGTACCTGGATATTTACTGAAATTTCAGGACCAAATTGATACCTTTAACCATCCCATGGGTTTGATATTGTTCTATTCCACGCTATAAGAAATATACACTTGAAAAAAATAAGGTGGATAAAATAAGTAAAGGTTTATTGTAAAAACCAATACAATAAGAATAAAGGTAACAGTTATGCACAAGGTCATCGCAAGTCAATCCAGTAGTGAATGCTACTATTGGAAGGTTGATAGTTCTCACCTAAATCTGAGTCATACTCAACAGATCCTAGTTAGACTGTAGTTCGTTGATTTACAGATGCTTATAGCTAGTTACTACTATAGTGTAGTCACTCATGAGGGCGACAGATACATCAGATACCTTACTTGATAACCCCCCTTTGCCCCATGTGTAGGAGTTTATTTGCTTACTGGGTTGTCCAAAGTATTAACACATATTGAACATGAGAATATAACCAATTAAAAATACAAATGTTTTACTAAAATAGTCGAAAAATATTTTAGTACACAGGAATGAAAATGCCAAATTTCCAGATGGTTATCATGAAATTTCTTTAAAAGTACAATGGTATTCATGTCTTGAACTTTTTTGGTACTAGCCCTTCACTAGTGTACAGGCAGTTGAAAGCAGCATTGAAGCAAGTATAATCATTTGAGTGATCCATCGACATTAAAACTTGCAAGAAAGATCAAAGATTTGTAATAAGAACTTTGTATTAAAAACTTTGAAATGATGTTCTATGGAAGACGTGTTGTATTATATCTCATTCTGTAACTTGCTGATCACAATGCCTGCAAAAAACAAATTAAGTGTTAATAAATGTAGAAATATTTTAAATAAAATTGGGCGTTGTGTCAATTGACTCACTTGGATAATTTATTAAGCATTTGAGTTGGTGGATAATGACATTATCTATAAGCAAATGGGCAACAAATAGTTTGAATTCTGGATGAAGTGTTTTTATATAACACTTGTGCTAATAGTCCATCCACTAAATATTCTGACAATGGTCTCATTAATTGCATGTCACAATAGCATCTGAGCATACTACTTAGGTTCAACTGCCACCAGAGTATCACATGTAGATATTTATGAAGCATAGCTTGGTGCGGCATAAGGTCAAATTGTAGAGTACCCACTGAAACATTAGTGACTTGCACTACAAAAGGCAATCACTATTACATTATTCAGACTATTGTCCTCATCTTTGTTGCCATATTTATCACAACGTTTTGGCCGATGTACACTCCAGCCTTCTTCAGGTGGTTGGAATGTCAAACTGAACCCTTTATTTCGCTCGCTGGGGTAGACTGTTCTAGTTCCACATGCCATGTCTAATGGATATCAGTTATTTCGTGTTAATTCCCCTCTCCCAGTTCTCCACTGCCTTAACCAGGTATTGAACACACAACTCTGGGGCCTGTCACTGGATCTAACCAACACCTTTATCTACAGTGCCATGTGTTCTTAAGGACACCTGTAGAAGGCCGGAGGGTACAACATTTGAAATGTTGTGATAAACATGGCAACAAAGATAAGGACAATAGTCTGAATAATGTAAATAGTGTACATAATACCTCATCTCAGAAATATAGACAAATACAGAAGACAACCAATTAGTGAAATGATAGACGGTTTTTAATAACTTTTCAGCCAAGACTTTCTTCATCCTTCTTGTATTGTCAAATGTTTTTATGATGATGCATCTTTAAAATGACTTGTGAATATTTGGCAAGTCAAAGAAAATTTTTTACAAATTTTAAAAACAAAACATACATCTCAACAAATATAGATGGCAAAAAACAAAAACTGAATAAGCAAATTTGAAAATTATATGGAAACCTAATCAAACTTCCTCTTAGACACTTAAAAAAAAAACATCTGTAGTCTGGCACAAGGACACAAATATCGAGAAGTCAGTGAGGCTCAAACTCACGACATTAGAAATGGTCTTTGGAATTGCTTTGCTAACCACTGCTTGGTAGCAAAGCGTTCTACCTTTCACTGACTGAAATACACATTCCTATGAATATCCAGACATACACACACTGACTTTTATTACTGATTTGTTTCTATCATTAATCTTCCTGTTGAATATTTGAAACACCATCACTGTCTTTCTTTACCCCACCTTAAGGCTTTGTTTGGCAACAAAGATTGAATCATTCAGACCCTAATTTATGAAGCTATAACCTTGTCACACAACCTAATCTTAAGGGGACACTAGTAGAGTCAAGGGACAAAAGAATAAAAGACTAAAGACGAAAACTTTTCTTAAACACTGACTTCCTTTTTTTTGTTGTTTTGGTTTTGTAAACGGAAACAACATAATGAATAAATCATGATATTTGAGCAAAACTTTGTCTCTGTTGTAGGTGGCCTTGAGCCATATATAATCTGTTCAATAAAGAAGAGAATGAAAAAAAGATTGAATGGATAAAAGATTGGTGCTTCTTTTATCATCATTACCAGGGATTTCAAAGAACAAATCCAATGAGGAATTAATTTCTACACTTTTTGTGAAAAACCTTAAATAGAGATCACTAATTTATGATTTTATTTTTTTTAAAGACTTTCTCCCCCATGTCCCTTCGGCCTTCCCAAGGCAGATTAAAAGCAAGAGACAGGAAAATAAATGCATTAAGACGTCTACCTGATAAGGTATGAATGGAACAAAGCAGATGGCAAAAAGACAAACATTATCAAGACCTACAAGGAATAGAAAGTTGTGGAGAGCCTTAATCATCTACATCCTGAAGAAAGACAGTACAAAGATACACACTCCAACTCCTGCTGTAGAATGGCGAGAATAGCAGAACATCTTGTAGACTATTCATCAGTGAGTGAAACCAAATTAAACAAAACTTTTTAAATGAATGCCTCTCCATAGTGTAATGGTTAACAAGCTAGCCTCTCATACTACGGTAGTCAGTTTGATCCTCACTTGTAATCTTGTACTAAATTAAGCTCCGTAAACATCTACACTGGTGATTTGAAAATATTATTTTAAACTGTGGAAACATTTAATCATAAATCATTAACGCTTTATTGTGAATTACTGTAAGAAAAACAATGGTAAACCCAATTTTTCCATTTTATTCACAACATTTTTTTTGTTTAATCAGAATCACCCCCATACAAGGCAGTAAAACCACTAAGATACAAGGGGGTTCCAGGGTGGGGAATTATTAGGAATAGAAACATTAATAATGGACAGGAAGAGGAAAGAGTAATCAGGAGGACAGTAGATAGCAATTAACATTGCATTTAAATTTTTGCAGATTAAAGTTGACTGGAAAGTATGGAGCCGTGAGAGAGTACCACAACTGTTAACATAGAATTTACGATTACATCGAGCCAGCTCAACTGTAAATTAAAGAGATCATGATATCAGTTTAGTATTGCACATAAATTAAGAGCTTATCTGAAAAATTACCATAAAATATTTATAGAAAAGGCACAAAGAGGCAACATTATGATGATGTGGAATGACTGAAGTCAAGCTACCAGATCTGGACCAATAATATTGCTGATTCTTTTTTTGGATTTTATGAAGGAGTTCAAGGTAAATAGCAGGAGCACCAGACCATATGTGGCAGCAATATTCTAAGCATGGATGAATGGTAGACTTATAGATATATATGATAGATTCTGGAGAGAAAAATTGTCTTTCACAACATAATGAAACAACTTTCTTGGCAGCTGACTTAGCAATAGATTCAATATAGAATCAAATCAATTTTTTTAATTTTGGAGGACAAATATTTTAAAATCAATTTTAATGCAATTTTTAATTTGTCATAATTTCTAAGATAAGGACTTATTATTTAAATTATATCAAGTCAGTCTAATGTCCTCATCTTTGTTGTTAATATCATGACATTTCGGCTATTGTTCCCTGCAGCCTTCTTTAGGTATCTGTCAATACAAGTAAGTTTCAAACTGAACTCTTTATTTAATCTACAGTGATAGATTGTTCTTATTGTGCTGACCATGTCTAGGGATATCTTGTCTCGTACTTATTTAATACTTGTCCAGTCATTGCTTGTTCCATTTCCACCAAGTATAACTAACTGAGCAGTAGTAAATAAGAACAAGAAACCTGACCTTCTTCAAGTGTCTCGCAATATCGATAACCTTCAGAAAATTTTAAACTGAACTCGTTATTTAACTGGAGGTCATAGATTGTTCTCATTCTGTTATATATTCCTATAGGGATGTGTCTTGTCTTTTGTTCTTTGCAGGAATGATTAGTTACTCACAGGTCTGTGGAGTCAGGGTCAAAAAGCAATTAAGGGGTCACTGGAGTCAGAGTTGGTAAAACTCCAGTTGAATTTACACTTTATATAAAAATGTCTTACATTATAGCATTTTTATTTTTATTGTTATTTCCTCTATATCCTTTCAAAGATTTTATTTCAAATTTTGTTAGAAAAAATTAAATAATGTATAGGTATGATATAAAAGCTACAATATCTTTATTCTTCAATATAAACCAGTTATAATGATATAGGCTGACTCAAGTTAGGAATGTATGCATAGGTTTTATAAGATTTGTAGGCCCTAGTCACTTAATTACATAAAGAGGAGTCAGAGTTGAAGTTGCCAAAAATAGAGGAGTCGGAATCGGAGGTGCCAAAAACAGAGGAGTCAGAGTCAAAGGTGCCAAAAACAGAGGAGTCAGGGTCAAAGGTGCCAAAAACAGAGGAGTCAGGGTCAAAGGTGCCAAAAACAGAGGAGTCAGGGTCAAAGGTGCCAAAAATAGAGGAGTCAGGGTCAAAGGTTTTCTGTTCTGACTCAACAACCCTGGTTACCAAGATTCACTGGAAACAGGGCAACATGAATAAAAGGTGAGTAGAGAGAAGGATTGACAGAACTTGGCATGTGTAGGACAGGGCTAGGTGCGACCATCAACCACAGCAATAATGACGATTTTGCATGATGGAGCAGGACTACAGTCATGACTAACATAGAAAATATTCAAGGCTTCTTATGTCCACTGAAAACTAATGTTTTATTCATTGCCAGAGATCTTAATAGAGAAATTCTTGTCTTTGGTATTTAGTCAAAGAGTGAATATATGAATACTTGGCAAAACTATTCTTTGAAAAACTACAAAAGAGTCACAATGAAATAAATGGTTAGCAGCATGGTTTAAGGAGTCACAGTGCAAAGTTCAAATTCCACTTGAGTCATTACATTCACCTTGGGAAAAGCCTGAATCCATCTCTTCTTCTCCAAAAAAATAACAGGACAGACTGGATCCTATATGTTTGGTTGGTGACCAGTCTAGAAGGAAAACTCTGAATTAAAACCTACCTTGTACTGCGTGGATCACACGATCCTAAAGTGTGTATACATAGGGCTCAGGACAGCTTCTGAATCCAAATTCCAACTGAAACTCCTACTATGAACTCATTTAAAAAAAAAAAAAAAAAAGTACATGAGGTCGTAATAAAAAGATAAATAAGCTTATCTCTACAGTTAACTATGACATAGGTGTAATGACCAGAATTTAAATTTTAGACTAACTCCTCATAAAAGTGGTTAATGCTATAATAGATTTATTTTGAGCCAAATATTTTAGTAGATTGAAGAAGATTCAACAACATTTAATCTATAGAGAAATTGACAGGAGCTTGAATTTATAAAAGAAAATAGCAAACTTCATTTTACTGGTAGTTTCAGGTATTTCAGGTAAAAATACAAGAATTTATTTCTCTGAGCTGCAAAGAATTATGCACCTGAATAAATGAAAAGATCTTCATAAATAAAATATTAACCAAATTTCTGAAAGGATCTTAGGCTACTGTTCACTGGGCAAAAACACCTGGAAAACAATCTATTTGTTCTTTTTTTTTCTTTTGCTGATGTCCATGAATAAATCATGTTCTTAAAAGGTAAATCTAAACTGACATCAGGTGGATCCCTCCCCCCCCACTCTGGAGACCCAAATTTTATAAGAGTACCTAAATCAAGCCTACAGGGTTTTGGAGTCCACAGGTGTTCAGTTACATTTTGACAGTTTTCTTTCCAGCCGTGACCTGACATTCCTGCAGAGATGAACGGTGGGGGAAGAGGGTGATACTATGTGAAAGAAAGGAATTATATTGGGGGACAAAATATATATTTAAAATGCACAGTTTGCAGGTGTATTTTTATAAGATCGATATATTCCTGTTGAAAATGAGAAGGCAGATGGCTCATGGCTAGTATTAAGAAACGTGTTTAAGGCTCTAAAATTTAGTCACTTGATTATCCTGTGGTCATGTCAATATAAGTGTTGATCAAATGTATTTAGTTACCTTGTGGTCAGGAGTTCAATCTCTGTTAGAGAGCAAAGGTCATTGGAACAGACAACAAACAATAACACAAAAGAACAGACTAAACAACATGTTCCAAGCCATCATTTTCTCACTACTCATAAAGGGTCTGTTGCCGATTATTATTCATTATAAAAAAAACCCAGTCCTTTCAAAATTATGATGTAAAGTGTAATTAAACACTGAATTTGACGAGATACACAAAAAATTCCAACATGGAAATATCAAATAAATTTGGTGATACTGTATTTAAAAATTTATACAGTAGAATCTCTGACAACCAGACTAAGAAGGCCTTCCAGATATGAGAAATTGGTTACAAAGTCTGTATATGAGAGAATCCGGATATGAGAAATTGGTTACAAAGTCTGAATAGGATGGATTCCGCATATGAGAAATTGGTTACAGATTCCGGATATGAGAAATTGATTACAAAGTCCGGATATCAGGGGTTATATTTAGATTAAAATAACTGAAATCAGGTTTAACATTTATTTTCAATGTTTTGTAATAAACAAAATAAGCTAATGGTGAGTGAAATATAACTGAATTGATTTTAAGAAAAAATAAATAAATTATGTAATGTTAATGAAAATTCATTAAATCAAGTCTGCCACGTATGCAAAACAAATAATGTAGCGAGGATTTTTTAATTGCAGTTACATAATGATTCTTTCTCTTTTAATGTCATTCTCAACTTTTTCTGCATTTTGTTTCACTTTTGTTCTTGAAATTTTTTAAATGAAAGAAACTTTTTAACTCTGCATGTATTACTGCAATTGTCATAGAATGCTGACTTTCTTTCCATAAAACAGAGACAAACTTTTCAATAACCTTCTTAATTTCAGTCCAGTTTTCATCACAATCATGTCTTTTTATTTCCTTGTTCATTGTGAACACTGGAGAATAGTTTCTTTGGAAGATTTTATATCATACAATGTTGACTTTTCCTGTTGAACTCAGCAATTAGTTACAATGAACTTTCACTAGCGTCTAGTCTGTTTAAAATTTCCACTTCTTGCTATAACTCCAAAGTTGTTCTTTTCCTCTTATTCCCATCATCTTTTGCACAAACACAAGCCATAAGGGTGAAATAAGCATAAGCAATTATCCAAAGTAAATTTCCTGAAAATCAGTTAGATATCACCCAAATAGTTCAAATATACACATCAAAATCATGTCCGGATATGTGGGATTCCGGTAATGAGGCACTCCAGATATGTGGGATTCTATTGTATGTTCATAAGTGAATAAATATCCTCTTTAATTTTGTTAATAAAATGAAGCTTCTCTCTCCCCATTTGGCTTCTTTGCTGCTGGGTAGAATGTTTAATTACTAAAATCTGTTGAAGAGAGGGATCCCTTTGTGAGTGGGGTGGGGGTGAGGGGTGTTGGCAGGGTTCAAAGTCATCCAGTGCATATCCTTCATTGAAAAATATAAATAAAGTTTAAATATTCCAAGTTTTGTTTGAACAAGAAAACTCATTGTTTGTATATCTTTTGTCATTGCAATAACATTTTGGCAGGCTGACCCATTCTACTGCCTTCTTCAGGTATATAATTGCTTAAAGCTAAGCGAGCACAAGGCTTTGTGTGTTTTGCATATAGACATCCATATGCAATGTGGGAAGTGCATATGCACAAGTGCAATCCTTATAATAATATTGGCGAATGAATATCCATAAGTGTATTTAAGGAATTGCTTGAAGAGGCAAACAGCTTTGCTGCCAGCAGCCATTAAGAGAAGCTTGCATCACATTAGTGTTGCAACAGTGGTTTCTGTATCAAGTAACCTTTTTATGGGGGTGAAGCTGCCAATCCCATGTTCAACCAGTTTTGCATGGAGAGTTATCCTACTCTTAGACTGGTTACTAACAAGGCTAGAGAGTCCAGTCTGCCCTAATATTTAACCCATAGCCAGTGGGAGAAGAAATAAATTCATATTTTTCTAATTCCTAAAGGTAGTTGTGTGAAAGTGAGTGCAACAACCACAGCTAGAATTTGAACTCGGCATGCTGATCTGCACTAATAACCACGATGGTAGGTTTTTTTCAGAACAAGATAGTAAAAAGAAAATGCAGCAGATGCTCCATCAATTGACTGGTGAGCCACACAGATGATACCGATCACAACCATCCATTACACATGGAGACTTTTCTACTGAAGACTTTTCTTCTTGATTCAGTTTTTACACAACAAAATTTATTTAAAAATGCCATTATTGATCACAAATTTAATTTAATATTTTTTCCTAGGATATAGTTATTTATAGCAAAAAAGATAAAATTTAATCTAAAAAAGTTTTATCTTTTTTCCACATATTTATGAAATACAAATATTTTGAAATAAGCCTAGAATTCTGATCCTTAGTTGTACCATGTGTAAGCCCATAGTACAGAACATCATGGATGATAGTAATGTCAACCATCCATTACACATTCTAATTACTTCCCAGCTGAGTGAAGACAACCACTAAAATTCATGAAGCATATTTCACATTGCTGGAAAGAACTGAAACAGTCAGGATCTTCATTTGTCAGTTTTTGTTTGCTATTGTGCTTTGTAAATAACAAGACTTCTTTTTCCTTATGGATTATATGCCTGAAGAAGGCCATAGAAAGAATTTGCGGAAAAGGAAACAATATTAGCAATATAGAGGAGGAATTCAGTTATATGAACAAGTCTTGAAATATGACTTCTCTTAAAATTAAAGACAATATCTTTACAATTTAGATATATCAGAGATGTGCAGAAGTTCTGAGTACCGACTTATTTGAAAATAATAGACTGGAAAAAAAAATTATTCTAAAAAAGAAAAAAAAAATGCTGCAAATTTTTGCACACACCTAATATTTGAGCTCTTAAATATTTCCCACACATATAAATATTAGACAAAATTAGCAAATTAAATTTAGTCACAAATAAAACTACAGTTTTAACCCAAGCAACATGAACCTTATTGATATCAGTCTGTATACATGTCCGAGTCTGCTTTTGTTCCTTTTGTGTAAAGGAGATTCTTAAAAAACATTTCTATCAGAGATACAGAGACGTATTTAATTACATGGAATGCCACTTTCTGTTAAAGAACTAAACTCAGAAAAACATCCCCCATTTCCTTATTCACTGCAACACCAACGCCCAAACAGCTACAGGGACATACAAGTTTACAGATGTTTGTTGCACCTCCTGTGAGGCCCTGACGCAGACTTTTTCAACAATGCCAACAGATTCTATAATATATGACCCATTTAGCCAAATTTTCAAAGTTTCAAGCACTGTGAATTTTAAGGAAATAGAGAAAAGTTTGGGAGGTAAAATTCAAAGACTACTTCAACAGATTCCTGGAGATATTAACTGACATTATCTAGGGCAGATACAAGTGTTCCACCCCGACCCTGAATCTATGATACAACCCCATCCAATTTAATACAGGGCCCCTCAACTCTACATTTTCATAAGGTAGAATTTATATAAAATACAAATTTTAATTTAACTTAATTATGCACAATAATGGCTCATATGCAATACAGGTGAACAACTAGAAAAATTAAATAAAATGTATCTAAATAAAAATTAGAGACATCAGAATTGATCATTCCACCTTAAATAAATCAACGATGTTTTGTGGGAAATTTTTAACATCAACTTGAGATTTTTTTGTCAAAAAGCTGAATAATTTTAACACATTCAAATTTATGGATAAAGAATAGTGAATTTTATATTGTGTTTTTTTTTTTTTAAGACTTAGCATAGGCAAAACAAATTTACGGATTTAGTCGAAAAAAAAAAAAAAGAAGAATCCAGAATGATATCAAAATCCCTACCACCAAATTTTTCATTCTTTAATAGTCAGTTTTGCTTAGTTTAATTTGTAACGTAGGTAAATGTAGGTAGAGAAAAAACAAACAAATGTTGATATTAATTTATTTCATTTTTCTTTTGTTCTTATAATTTCTTTCTTTTCTGGACATAAATATTTCTTTCTTTTCTGGACATAAATATTTCTTTCTTTTCTGGACATAAATATTTCTTTCTTTTCTGGACATAAATATTTCTTTCTTTTCTGGACATAAATATTTCTTTCTTTTCTGGACATAAATATTTCTTTCTTTTCTGGACATAAATATTTCTTTCTTTTCTGGACATAAATATTTCTTTCTTTTCTGGACATAAATATTTCTTTCTTTTCTGGACATAAATTCTGTAGAAGTTGTCCAAATATTCTGCATGCCAGAGCACTTTCAGCTATTCTTTCAGCCATTAACAAAGAGGATTTTACATTTAACTGACTGTAAGGAATTTTTTTTTTCATTTACATATCTATTTATTTTACAAACACAGCCAGCACATTGTGGCCTTGTTCATAGTTGATGTTATTGAGTGTTGGATTTTCTTTTTTTTAATAATAATGCTTGCATTATTTTTAGTCATTCTATTTTTTCCATGTGCATAAAGCTATTAGGTTTGTATTGTCAACAAGTATGTTGTGGATGGATTTTATTAGTCTACATGTGTATTTAAAGGAGACCTAACTGAGCTATAAAATAAAATTTTCCTTCATAATGGCTAAAAGAATAGCCGAAAACACTTGGACATAGAGAACATTCAGACAATTTCTACATGATTCATGTTGAGAAAAGAAAAGAACTCAAGAAAAATTAAGCAGTTTAATTTTTAATTTAACCACAGTACCTTGTCAGTCATTTTTAATGAAACTCTTATAAAAGAGGGATTGCTGCCAAAATACACAATTTTATATATATATATATATATATATATATATATATATATATACACACACATGCAATATATATTTATATAAATTCCTCATGTATAATATGCATTTTTTTATAAAAATGCAAAGTGAAAAATTAGAGGTGCATATTATGCACAGCTACAAAAAAATCTTTAAAAAATTGCCGTTTCATAGGTCGATTTCAGTTGCGAAATGACTACTCACCACAAATATATGACAATTTGACACTAACATTTGGTGAATGCAACCCCATAAGGATTTCAAATACAATTATATGTACCTAATAATACTTACAAATGTAAATTAAAATAAAAATGATCATAAAACTAAATTAGAATAATGTTTAAAACAATTTTTTTTAATAAGAATAGGAAATGCTGGCTGTAATGAAATTGGAGAGGTACAATTTATAGGGTTTGATTACCAAACAAGGGGTACATATTATGCATGAGTAGAAGCATTTTCCCACACTTTCAGCACAATTTTAGGGGTGTGTATTATGGATGAAGGCGTATTATACATGGGGAATTACGGTAAATATATTCTTATAATTTCCCCAACTTTTGGTTAATATCAATTTTATTGTGAAAGTTTTGATCTACAAAAATACTGAAATAATCCTGGAAATGTGGAATATTGAAACCATTCCATCTGAGAAAACTTTAAATACTTCTGCTACGTAAACGAAGTGTCTTTAACAGAAATGGCTGAAGACCATAGGAGTTAGGATTATAGACAAAAAAAAAGCCTGTTTAGTTGACAGTTCTTTTCAAAGACATCATTCTATAGACATTGCAAAATGACAACCTTATACAAGTTTGATTCTCATTTAACGCTATTTTGATGCCCTGAATTGCTACCCTATGACCTAAAAGTAATGAAAGTTAAGAGTTGCTGAGCCTTATGGTTTCTCTATAAACCAATATGAATGAACATTTTCACTGCTGCATTGTTGCCTGGTTGTGCTGGCCCCTTTAGAGGAAAAAATAGGAAACTTGTCATTTACTGGAAATAAATTACTATAAAGACACTGATGGTGTTTCCTTATTGGCATCATGATTTTTGTTTCAATCTTATATTCTGTAGTACAGACTAATTTTCTTTTTGCACCTTTTGTGTTTTTTTTGCAGACTTTTTCAACAATGCCAACAGATTCTCTAATAAATGACCCATTTAGCCAAATTTTCAGTTTTGAGCACTGAATTTCAAGGAAATCGGCACAATTTGTTTTTTTTGGTGGGGGGGATTTTAATTTAGGCTAAATGACACCCAACATGCAATGTAATGGAAATACAACAGAAAACAGGTAGCACTGTACACTATGTCTTCCTCTATGTGCCCTATCCCTTCAGGATATGGGTAGTCATGGCTCTCCACTATTTCCTGTCCTTTATAGATCTTAGTAAATTTTGTCTTTTTACTATCTCTCTTAATACCTGTTTACCCAACCATTTACACATTGTTAGGTAGTTTATTTGCCTCTTTCCCTCTTGCCTTCCATCGGTCCTGTGAGTGTTAAATTTTCTAAGCTCTCTTTTCTCATTTTGTGCTCTAGAAATTTCAACTTTCTCTTTCTGATGTTAAGTGTCTCTTTTGTTTACATTTTCACTAAAACTGTCATGTTCAGTCCATGGTATTCTCAGTATCCTTCTGTAGAACCACATTTTTGTTGTCTCAAATGCTGCCTTCATCTATAATGAGATTATCCAGCAATGACTGCCATAGAGGAGGATTGACATAACAGTTAAGTACGCTTTTCATTGTTTCTAATGAAATATTTCCCATTTCTTAATACTTTGCTTAACTTTTCAAGGTATCTTTCACTATCCCAAAATGCACCATCAGATTTCAGTGTTGCATTTTGCTTCCTCTGTTAAAAACACTGTACACTAATATATGTCTACACTAGTTTAAAACAGTACAAAGTACTAGTTTATAACAAAAATGCTAATGACCTATATTTCATAATGTCTTAAAAAACATTGACAAGAGACAAGTTTCATAAATATTTATAAATACATTCCCAGCAGTAGAAGTGTTAAAAGCGGGTAAAACTCCTTTCTGATCCAAAAGATGTCTGCCAGGTTTTAGATCTAAAATGTATATATCAAGAATATACCAAACATGGCCACATTACACATAAATTGAGAGGCTCATATAAATGTGATCAAAGCGGGCACCTCGAGATGGTGTAATGGTCAGCAAGCTTGTCTCGCTAGAACAATTATGACTCAGTAGTGAGTTTGATCCTCACTGAGTGCCCTATACTTTCGGCCTTGTGCCACATCTAAGCTATGCTTGGAATATCGCTATATATGCGACCAAATACAGGATCTTCGGTGCTGTCAGGTTGTTTTGAAATTCTATGACAAAGAATGCACCATTATGCTATATTTTATCGAGTCCTTTTGTTGTTTTTCTTATTTTGTGTTTCTTTGGCTATTAAAATAAATCAAAGACAAGATTTCAACAGAATATCCTGTTGCTATGCTTGCCATTTTGTTAACCAAAGTTATTGCTCCAAGATTCTTCATATAAAGGAACATTTGTCTTGTATGAATATTTCCCTTAGCTTAAAGTTTCTTGATTGTGAACACACAAAAAAGTTTTGTCCTTGAACTTACAATAATTTACTGCATTTATCATGATACACTATGTAGGGACATCTAATTTTATTGACTAAATTATTAATCAAAAATATTACTCCACCTTCCTTCTGTCATTGATGTGCAGGCGGTGTAATGGATCGCGGCTTGAAATGAAAAATTGGAAAGCTGATCTCAAATTCCAGTCAGGATCATTACATTCATCAATGAACAAATACTCTTGGAAAAGATATGAATCAATATCCTCTCCCAGCTATGAGTAAGACATATCTGGAAAAATAATTGTGCCAATATACAGGGTGGGCAATAAGTTTCCATATGAATGGAATTCTGTGGGCGGGGAGATGGGGGGTAACAGAATTATTGGACCAATTTTTGTCAGTGAAAATCTTAAGGCAGAAAGGTATCTTAACATGTTGCAAGAGAAAATTCTCCCATCCCTGCTAAACAAGGAAGGTGACTACCCAGTTTTCTTCTAGCAAGATGAAGCTCCACCTCATTATGGTCATCAAGTGTGTCAGTATTTGGATCAGCAGTTTCTGGATGCTTGGATTGGTCAGCATGGCCCTGTATAGTGGCCTCCAAGATCCCCAGATATCTCCCCACTTGATTACAATCTTTGGGGGCACTTGAAGGCCATGGTGCATCAGGTGAAGATATGAGACCTAAATCATCTCAAGGAACATATCACCAACGCCATTACAAGCAGAACCCAACTATGTTAATGCATGTTCATCAACTTTGGGAAACACATATTAGTAAGCGTTTTCGAAACAATGGCATTCATATAGAGAACATTATATAAATAAAAATGGTTGTCCAACATAAAATTTTATTTTTTTCTATATATAAAACTTATGGCCCACCCTATATATATATATATATATATATAGGGTGGGCCATAAGTTTCCATATAGATAAAAATAAAAAAAATTTTTAGTTATTTATTTAACTATATATATATATATATATATATATATATATATATATATATATAACTATTCTTACAATACAAAAATATGTTTTTGTTTTAAATAAGTAAATGGGTTGATAAACCATAAAAAACAAAATCAATCACTCAACTTTTCTGTTGGTTGATTATTTCCATGAAAAACCCAACCCCTAGCCTAGCTGTCATCCAGTGTATCTTTACATTCATCACTAAAAATTATTGTTAAGAAATCAATTTTCATGTACTTCTTCAACCCAATTTTATTTGGTGATATTTAGTTAAAATGTACTAGTTTCATTGCTTTCATGCCTTTAGCTAATGTTCTTCATCTTTCCTCTTCATTTACATTTGTGACACCAGCTTCTTCAAATATTTTTTTGTTTTTGTTTTTATTCAGGCATTTATCTGCTTTTGAGTTCAGTTTGCATTTGTGGACAAAGTTGGATCAAAATTTCTACAACTTTTGTCAGAAACATCATCTATTTTTAGTTCATAATTTTATGGAGGAGATTTTGCACAAAGAAACAGGGGAGAATTAAATGAGAAGAAAATCCACAAGACCAACAATGATTTGTGAGATTGGCAGGTATAGTCTAGCCTGGCATTAAAATATAATTATGGATCATCTAATAAATATACCATCCCAAGAGAATAATGGTAAAGTGTGCAGAAATTAATTTTTTTTAAATGGAGATTTAGATTTTCAATAAAGGTTGGAGTTTACACTTTCGTGGAAATGATTTCTTTATTCAAGATTCTTTAAAATGGTGGAAAAAAATAAAGAGAAAGAAGAATTGAAAGGTGATAAAACAGAGATGTTGAGGGAGAAGGAGAAAGAAAAAGAAAAGGAGTAAATATTAGGGAGAGAAGGCACAAGGTTAAAGATGGAAAGGGTGAGGGGGGAAGACTTTTTGATGAGGGAAGAAGTCAAGTAAAAAGGTAGAAAAGAGATAATGAGGAAAAAGAGAATAAAAGAAAGGAAAAAGTAAAAGTGTGTGTGTGTGCCATATATTCAGGAAAGCATACAAAAGTTAGCAGGCATTTTGAGTGCCTTTAAATATAAAATCAAAGTAATTGACGCTCTATCAAGAAGCATGGATATCACCGATAAATTAGTTTTTAAAGTATTATATATATATGGGTAAAAGTGCCCAATATCCAGCATTGAGTGCCTTTAAATATAAAATTGGACACACAAGTTATCCCTGAGTGGATACAACCTGTTTTATCCTGGAACACAGTCTTCAGACCATCTGGTATATTTTTAGAAGGAAATTTTTTAATCTAACGCTATTTCTTATTACAGTAAAAGTTATTTTTAGTGGGTAGACATGTTTCAGTTAACTAAGTTCTTTTTTTTATTTTCTAAAACAATGAAATTAATATAAAGTGATCCTGACCAAGATGTCCTATTAAAGTGCCTCTCGATAGGAATCAAATGTGTCTCCCCCTTTTTACATCAGGGAAACCACTTGTATAGCCGAAGCATGCCGTTACCAATTTGGTCATGAGAAGACATCATGATGAAGCAAAGCCCAATTACCTATTTAAGGAATACACATCTCTCATTGGGATTTCTCCAAGTCTATATTTGCTTGTTTCAATTTCAAGCCTGAAACAAATACAGTAATATTCTCGATATAGGCCAGTTGATATTAGTTTCACTGCTTAAGAAAATAAATAAAAAAAAAAATTAAAAAAAAACAAAAAAAACAGGAATATAAAGTTAAACATGTGTCTCCACTGAAAATAATGCTTATGGTAGTAAGACCGGCATCTAAATGCAAGTCACTTACCCACCAATGTAACATGTCTTCAGTCTGTGTTTTCTATAATTAAGCGAGGACAAAGAAAAAAATAAATAAATGAAAAATATTTTTTGTAATAAAAAAAAAAAAAAAATTTAGAGATGATAACATCCAGAACTATTTCATTCCTTTTTCTGAAAAGCCATTTTTAATTAAGATAGAATATGCAGCTTCTTTCATTCTCTTACCACCAATTTGGAAGAGAGGCATGTAGAGAGAGAAAGCAAGAGGGGGGGGGAAGAAAGAAAGCTTAGACTTACAAACAATGATGACCAAAAGACGATTTCTTTTTATCAAATAAGACAAGTCTGTATTTGATTCCAAAAATGAAATTCACACCCACCAAAGTATATATATTTTTTTAAAAACTTTAAGAGGTTAATGACCGATTTCCTAATACAGGCTCATGACTTACTGCAAACGTTTTTATAGTAAGTATAAAAGCTAACAAAATCTGAAACATTAGTAGAAATGACAAGAAGTTGCAAAAACGCATTATTGTCTCAGTACATTAGTCTGTTACTATCAAAATAGTTAATTCAGTAACACGTATGATGTTAAGCGTGTTTTAGAAAATGCCCAGAAGCAAAGTTCCAGTACTTTATTATATCTACACATGTTATTCTCACCATTAATGTCATGAAAAAAACCCAAAAAAAACTGATATTCTGACTATTACAGCTACTATGTCCTTGAAATGGCCACACCCATCAGTTGGCGGGAGATATTCAACTGTTTATACAATAGAGATACCATTTATCCACATACATAAGAGCATATATTTCTTAATACTACCAACGTTATATTTAGTGAATACACATAATTGAGTAGACACCCTGAAAACAATGGAAAAATTGAAAGTGTTAATAAAGAAATTGTACCTCCAGCAAAATTCAAACCTGTATTTCCCCCTTTTACAGGTAATACCTTGAGTTAAGTCATTCTCAATTATACGTCATTTGTCAAAAGAAATGTATGGAAAAATAAAAATCAAGTTTAAGTCATTTTATTCGACTTTACATCTGTCTGCCACAAATATTGAAGTCGTAATATCACTAGAAAAGCATTAAAAGCACATAAAATCCTTTTACTGTACAATAAATAAGAATAAAAGTATATAAAATCATATTAAATTACGTAGATTTACAGTAAATGTTAATATAATCATAATAAATCCTAGAGAACGAAATATGAAAATATCTGTGACTGTGTTGTCATCTTATTTAGTGGCTTGTATTTGTTATTTAACCTTATAAAATCCTTTTATTTTACGTCTTAGTGCAAAACACATTTACAAATAAAGAGTCCACGATGTACTGTAAAGATCGCCAAATTATATCTACATTTACGAGTACGTACGTACGTACATGTATTCGCAAATTTAGATTACTTTTTTTTCTGTACTATATTAAAAACTAAAATTTGTTTGTAAGCTTAAAATAGATTCTCATTGACCATGTTGAAAATACATTTATAAATAAAATACAGAAGTGTGAATGGTTATTTGTGGTTTAGGCTAGTGACAAGTAGATTTGACTTAAGTCGCTTTTCCTAGAACAAATTACCGACGTAAGATGAGGTATACTTGTATTAGGGAAATCATTTTTAAACTAGGTGTGCTTTAGACTGCTCAGCCACAGAAGACTTTATAGCAAAGCAAGGCCCAATTTATTCTTTTTAAGAAATGTACATTGCCTGACCTTTCAACTTTTTATATCTGATAAGCTTTATTTTCATGTCTGAAACAAAGTAATTTCTAAGGAAATGGATTTTATTTCTAATCTGACATTATTTCTTATTACTATAAACATTACCATCATGTTCTTTTGGTAAGGAATAAATTGTACAGACAGTTCTCCAGAACTATTACATTCTGGAACTGTCTCTCGAGATGATGTGTCCCTAACCACTACAATCTTAACCTTCTTAAGTCCAAGACCAACCCTTGTCTAGCCTACATATTCTTATAATATACACTTCCTGATTTTATAAAACAATCCTACTTATCTACCACTTAGTAACCATCTACTTGTATTGGATGAACTAAATTAAAAAAAAAAAAAAATATTAAAATCCACCATAGGCACTTAATATCCAGATGTCTATTTGCAAGCAAACCTAAATTTGATGTCTAAAGTGCTGTGGGTGATACACCCATGGGTGAGAATAATCTGAAATTTGATGTAATATCACAATTAAAAAAATGTCAAGACTCTTATATAAAAAAAGCTGCCTCACAATTACAGACAAGAAATAGTTTAAGAGAGAAAATGTCACCAAGTTTGAATTTCATATATATTTACAAGAGTCATCTTTATGAGAAATACTGACATCTTCTATGTGCAGTGTTCCTTTAGAACATTGGTGATCATGGCTCTCCACAATTTCCTGTCTTTTGTAGCTTAGTAAACTTTCTTTTTGTTATCTTTACTAAACCCTATTCAGACATCCATTTACTCAACCACACTAGGTAGGTTATGTGTTGCTTTCCTCTGTCCCTCTTGCCTTCAATCTGTCCTCTGAGCATCAGATTTCCCAAGCCTTCTTTCCTCATTTGTTTGCCTTAGAAATGTCAACTGCCTCTTCTTGCTGTTAAGTATGTTCTTTTCATTTCCATTTTCTCTAAAACTTCATCATTGCTTACATGTTTGATCCATGATATTCTCATCATCTTTCTGTAGGACAACATTTCTGTTGCTTCAAGTCTCTCCTTCATCTGAGAGAACATTGTCCAACATTCACTGCCATATAGGATGACTGAACTGTTACATAACAGTCCAGTCCGCTTTGTTTCTAACAACATTTTTCTCATTCTTAATACTTTGTTTTTGGAAGGCATATTTTGCTATCCGAGTAACCCTTTAGATTTCAGTGTCACACTTTCTGTCTTCTGTTAAAACACTTCCCAGATATTTAAATTCTTGTACTTGTTTGATTTTGATATCTCCAATTTATTTCATTTTAATCTGATTTAAAAGATGAGTTTAGCCTGAACTTGATCTTTGCTGTTTTTAATCACAATGTTCAAATGTTTTCTGTTTATTTTTGAGGTGGACCTTTTCCTTAGATCCATATTGTCTTTTGGGGTCCCTCAATGTCATTTTGAGCACCCTCTGCAACCACCACATGTCACACGCTATCCAAAACTGTTAAAGTCCACATTCTGGAATTCCTGAATTTCCCATGTAGCTCTGGATGCATTCATAGGAAAGTGTTTCAACTGAGAAAAGAAAGCAACACTCAAAGATTCTCAATGTCCAAGCAAACATGAAGAATATCATTTGAAGTGATAAAAAACAACAGAGATAGGGATACTAGCCAAAACACTTTATACAACAAAGGAAGTTTAGTCTAAAATTACAACATAAGATCACACAGCAGTGACACTGAGTATTTTAAATGTGACATGAATTAATCACCGAAGAGAATAATTTTAAAAATATTGATGTATTCTTAAAAACTTGAGTATTTGCTGATCTTAAGAAAAAGATTTTATCAACTTATTTGAACTTGTTGTTTTTGAATTCCAATGTTCTAATCAGTCTGTTTTCCTAGTGTTAATGGAAGGACACCTGTCCAAGTGTATTTGTGGATCATTTTTCTTTAACAAAATATTAAAAATTAAATGAAATTCTGAATATCTTCTTATTTTTTAATTATATTTTAATGTGTGAATTGAAAACACGGATTTAATCCGACAGAATGATTAAATACGGAACAAATAGGAAAACCTTTATAAATTTGACAAGTTTCAATACTTTTATTGTACCTTCATCAGAAAGTCTTAGGAAAAGGAGACCACAGAGAATGTTGCCCTCTTTCGAATTCTATCTTTGTTTTCATTGGTTGGATAGATATCACATGTTATTTTGTGTGTGTGAATTCTATTGACAATTTTAATGTATTTATTTGATCAGTCACAATAGATAGCACATACAAAAAAAAAAAAAATGATAAAATAATCAGATCAACTGAAAATTGCAGGGAGTAGAAAATGCCTTCAAGGAAAGGAAAAGCCTAACAGGAAATGATCAGAAGAAAAAAAATAAAATCAATCACTTAAAAATTACTGATTGATTTCCTGTCACTTAACAATCTTAAATAGAATTAGAAATTAAGCATTTTGTTTTAAAAGTTTAAATGAATCTCCACAAACATTAACTTTGAACTATCACAATTGAACGTTCAACACAAATCTCAATTGTTGTGTCATGTGCTATCATAAACCAAACAACCTTAAATCCAAACAAGATGCCAGGCTGTTGTAAATTGCATTGTTGTGTGTTAGGATGAGAATTTGTAGCTAACACAAAAGTTAACATTAAATCAACTAAATGTGCCCACTTGCCACTCTAGAAAATCCACAAGTAAAATGAGGACCTTTGTTTTATTGTTAAGTGAAGCAAAATCATTTGCATAGACGGTAGATATGAAAAATATAGGCTATTTCCCCTTGGTTGATAAGACCCGATGTTCAGGAGATGAGCCCATTTATCTGATAATGATGAGTAAAAGCCAAATTTAGAGCCCGTTAAAGGATTTTGAGCACCAAAATGAGGCTTCAAGACCAGGGAACTGAATGGACATGTTTTAGCCTTCGTCCAAAGAACAGGTGATGCTGGTCATGAGCAACCTGAATAATACTTCAACAAGCAGCAATCAGAAAATGCATATGATCAGCCAGTTAAGTGTTTCAATCAATTTCAAACAGATACATGAATTTGGACTTTGTCCTTGATGCCATGATATTAACTGCTAAAGGAATGTTTCAACAATTCTTTTTTCTTATTCTCATTGCAGTATGCTTTTTAAACTGTTCAATTTTCTCATCTTTTGTTCATCAGTCACAACTCATTTAATCAAAGTACATTAATTCTGCCACAATAAATGCATGCTAATCAAAGTGGTTTTACCTTGCTATACATTTTTATTTCTTTTTTTTTTCCAAGCCAAAGGTTAACTGATTTATTTACAGCTTACATACTTGTTGGTTATTTAAAGCCAAAACATATTTTTGGTTTGTAGAAATAATTCTTTTTTTTTTTGTGAGTGAATATTACATTAACAATTTTATTTTTTTTTTTGAGAATAATGATTTTTTTACAGCTACAAGTCCTATTATTTAACCTATAGCTGGGGAAGTAGAGGAATTCATACATTTCCCAAGGGTATCTGCACATAAGTGAATATAACAAACCCTTTGGAATTCAAACCCGAGCTGTGTCTATCTATTTCACACCAGCCACACATCCCCCTACATCCAAAGTAGAATGAGAACAATATACTGCCACAGATTAAATAAATAGTTCAGTTCAAAATTCCCTGAAGGTTACACAGATTACCAAGCACCTGATGAAGGCTGGAGGACACAATGAATAAAATGTTGATAACAACAACAAAAATGATTACAACAGTCCCAAAACAGGGGCAATAGTCCACATGTAAATAATGATAATGCTTCACCCCAGAAACTCATTAAAGTCAAATGCAGTTTTAACCAATAAAATTGCTGTTATTTTATGGAGATTTTTTTTAAGTGTTCATTTGGAATATGAAACCAGGTTGAAAAAAAAAAAAACTTTCTAAATAATTGTAAAGATCTCTTATTTATTTTTAAGGGTTAAGCTTTAGAAAATTTATGTAAAAGTCAACAGCTTCCCAACTCTTCACACTAAAAAATATAGAAGACAGAACAAATGAAAAAGACAGACCTGTTATAAATGAAATCAAACATCCTGTTATCACAAAAAAAAAAAGTTCAGATTTCAAAAAACGAAATGTCTCAAATGATGAACAAAAAAAACAAAAAAACAAAAACAAGACACATAAAAGAATTATGAAAATGAGAAACTAGGTTAGCCATGAGGTTTGATTTCAATAATCAAATCAGTAGTTCCCTTTTCAGAGCCAGCAGCACAGAAAAGGCTGATTTTTAATCCAGTAAAGAGGGCCTCATATTACTACCTTTGGAGAATTTTCATGTTTCAACCTCTTTCCCCCCACCCCCGGACGTCTTTTTTTAGTTCCTTGTTCTCTTCTTAGGAGAAGGGGAGCTGGCTTGGCTAAGGGAGCACTTCACCCTCTCTCCACTATTCTGAATGTCAATCACTCCTGATTGTTAGGGAAACAAAATCTCTCTCTCTCTTTCTCACCTTTATCCTCTCCATCCTTCCCTCCATAGTCCCCCCCTCGATTTCTGGCCCGTTTATACTTTCACTTTCAATTCGTTTGACCTATTTTATGTAGGAAAAGAGTTTAGGAAACGGAATTAAAGAGAAACTGAAGATAATTATTTTTAACAGGACTCATATTTTGAATAAAATTTTAACAATTCATAAACAATAAATTTGTTCCTTGATAAAAACTAATTTTTTATTTTATTTTATGAAATGCTTACTTTTTAGATTTCTGGTGATATAACCATATAGTCATGCAGTATGAAATACATACAATTCCTAAAACAGTAATTTTAAAAATCAGTTTTCAACTATTTACTTTATTTGAAACAACAAATGTTGCATGTAACAACATACAGTCTCAGTTCATTGATTATCCGATGTGCTGAAGAATAAAAATATGTTTATATATTCATTTTCTAAGATGTATGCATTTTAAAATGCATACATCTTAGAAAGTGTATATATGCATTTATTTAAAACTGAAAATATGATTAAAATAAATTATGTGAACATTTATTTTCATCAATGAAACCAGAAAAAAAAAAATCACCAAAGCAATAATTTAAATATTTGTTTATCGACAAAATGTTCATCAAAAGAATGTTGCCCTTTTTAAATAAAACAAAAACTAAATGAACTTCGTAATACAATACAAGATCAGATCAATAAATCCACGATCTGAACATTGCTGCCGTATCTGCTCTGGTATTTCTACTGTATATCTTGACATTCTTGGCAAAATTCAAATAAAAATCTGTAATTTAAATAATCCTGACCTGGCATCTCAACTTCAGTCACATTCTCACCAATGTGACATAGCTTCCTTCTGTCTTTTCAATCAATATTTCCATGGTAATTGTTTTGTTGAGCTTTTCCTCTAAGGTGATCTGAACCCATGAATTTAGACACACTACTATATTTTATAACTAGGTCTCACTATTTTACTGTTCAACTAGATAAATGCAACTGTACTTTCTGTTCTAATAGTTTTTAATCACACTTCTCACCTGTGGAACCCTCTTGCAATTTTTTGCTTCCTTGCGAACTACAATCTTCAAAAATTTAAATGCAACATCAATCAGTTCATCTTCTGTTTTCTTGAAACCTGTTCTTTTATTGTCCTTTCTCCTTAAGTCTTCTCATTCACTTCCACTCCTTTCATCTCAGTGGTGAAATTATTAAAAAACTTTCTCTGAAATTTTCCCTTTATAATATTTAAACTTTAATCTATGTATTTAATATTCACTACTGAATCAAGTGCATTGACAAAGAAGGAGATTATATTAAAAATTAAATATTTCTGGTTTACAAGGAATGATTTTTTTCATTATGAGGTTACAGATTTCTTGAAGAGAGAGAGAGAGAAACAGGAAAAAGAGAGAGAGAGAAACAGGAAAAAGAGAGGTGGGTGAAAGAGAGAAAGACAGGGAGTGAGTAAAAGAGAGAAACAAAACAGAGAAAGAAAGGAAAAGTGTGTCTGCTAGTGAGAGAGAGAGTGAGTGAGTGAGTGAGTGTGTGTGATGTAAATAAAAGAATAAGTACCATTTGTCAAGTAAATGGAGCCTCATGCAAAGAAAACATTTTCTTCCAGTTGAGCTGAAGAAAATGATTTCAGTAAATTCATAAATTATTTAATTTTCATTGGTGCTTTAAAAACTAAAAGTAAATCTGAAGTAAATGGTTGGTTGATGCCATGACTTAGAAAATGGTTTGAAGAATACAATGGGTCTGGCATGACATCACCAAAGCCAGGGGAGTTGTTTGGCAGCACCTATTTCATGAGAGGGATAGCGTTGTGTTACATAATAAGAAAAAAAGTCCTTGACCTGAATGGGTTCTGCTCTGTCTCTTGGCAGCCCCCATCTCCTCTTTGCATAAAAGAAAATACATGATGAAATCAATATTTGATTAAGAAAGTAAAAAAAAATAACTCCTGTGCTTGATGTCATGTCTTTTACATTGCCAAATATGTTATTCAACATCCCCAACCACTTTGACTTGAAATTTTACCCACTTCTTCTATAAAAAAAAAAAAAGAAAAAGATGGCTTATTTATTTTGTATCAGACAAGATTACAGTTACCACTAAAATTATTTTTCTTTTTATATTTTATAAAACAGAAAAAAAATTTTCATTCATTTCTTTCATCACAAACAATCGCTACAATTCTAACCTCATCAAAATTCTTGCCAACTCTTATCTTTCCTACATATCCTCAAAATCTTCATTACTTCATCTTATGTTCATAAAACATCATTCAGTAACCTTCTACCTTGAGTGGCTCTATGGCCTTGTATTAAGAGGATAATAAAGAAAAACAAAATTTGGTCAGATCACACACAAATAGTAGATATATCTACATATGCAAATGTAGACATGTACATAAAATAGAGAAACATATATGGAAAGCGTCTTTAGTTTAAAAACCATGGGATTTGTATTTCCTTCCCTTCTCCACTTGACATTTTGGTGTGAAGTGTTCCAGACTCCCACAAAGCTACAGGATGTGAACTATTGCCATTAGAGAAAAGGAAACCAAGAAATTCACAGGAAGAATTCCTTAACAGATTTACTTCCAAAAGATAATAGCAATGGAAGCAATTGTCTGTTGCACAATATGGCACTGCATTCAAAATAAAAAAATAAAAAATAAAAATAAAAAAAAGCAGTGTTTCCATGAGAGACTATACTGGTTGCTTTGGCTCAGAATAAAGCCTTCATAATCTGGAGTACCTTGAAATCAATGCCATTTAAAAACAGCAAGGCATAGAAAAGCCGAAAACAGTTATATAAAACATTTTAAAACAAATTTACATCAACAACCTCAACACACTGTTTATGCCTCTGCACTGAAAAATCAATTTTATCATGAATAAATTCTTCTTGAAAAATACTGCTGCATCTGTTTAGTCATAAGAATGCTTATTATTCAAAAAAATTTCTTAGACTGATTGAAAATAATCAATTAGGAAAAAAAAATGTAGCAGTGATTGAAACAAAACCCCGATTTCCAATTTGTTCAATTTCTTCAAGTTATTCAGCTTCTCAATGTTGTCATAAAATGATTTATTTTCTGGACAACCTTAAAAAAGACAACACATTTCATAACCAACTCATATTGTAGTAGTATTAGTAGTCAGCACCTGCTCACATCTGAACATCGGGATCAACATCCTCTCTCTCTCCTTATTCCCTTTCTCCCCTTTGGTGGCAATGACAGAGATGACCGTATAGGTACAGTCTACTGCTGAAGAGTAGTCAAAGAGAGTCTGATTTTGTGAATTTGATTTTGGTGGACAGCTCTTTGTGATGGAGAAGCCCACACACTTGGCTAGAAGCACCTCCCTTGCAGCTCAAAGAGGATTGAGACAGGTGAGATCTGGCAAACTCGTCAAATGCTAGGTCTGTCAAGGTTCACCTTGGTTATGTCAGCCCAACTGGCACTGCCCTCTTCCACCAGTTTGACTGTTGAGATTGTGTAGACCTTTGCCTGTTCTGCCATTGGGGTCTTCAGGGGTTGATCACGTTCAGGCTGGTCCCTCTTCCTTGATCTTACTGCCATGTACAACATTAATCATCAAATTTGTCTCCATAGCAAAATCATTGGGAAGAATATAAAATTTGTAAATATGTTCAGTGCCAAATGACATTTAGTGAATTAATATTTTCACTAATTTATGTGTAAATTAGAAAATGTTAATCATGTAATATTCCCCTTTTGAAATGTTCACTTTGTCTTCATTTTTTCCTCTGCACCCTGTTATGACTAATACATGCTTTCCAACAATGTTATTTAGCTTCTCCAGAGTCCTGTCAACAGACATAGGGGCTTCCAGTAACCAGGCCACCCTCTTAACCCAAGACAGTACTACCTACTCAAGGTACTTTATGTAGGTCTCCATGTTGAGTCTAAGGCCCTGTGGGAAGATGAATGGAGGCATAATGCCATCATCACTAGTGATCCCTCCAAACACCTTTGTAATCACCATTAGACTCATCCAACTCTTTCTGAATGCTCTGCACTGGCCTCAGGTTGAGACATAAACACTCTGAAATGTTCGTATTGAAGTTTCTGGCATGAACATCAAGCAGTACCGCATACTGTTTCCAAATTTCTGGCAGAATAAATTGCATCATGGTGCTCTTTTTCTCATAGATAGTGCTCAACTGATCCTACTATACTGTGGAGTTGACAAAAAAAAAAAAAACAAATGCGTGAAATTAAAAATATAAAATTGTGACAATTTACCCATTGCACCATATATATATATATATATATATATATATATATATGAGAGAGAGAAATTAATGGATTTACTATTTCTTTCAAAAAACAACAGCTCAAGACTTTGCTGATTACTTGCTCAGATATTGTAAATGCAATAATCACACAGTACATAAGCTGATTTAAGGGAATCTCACCACTGACTGAATAACCCTATGAGAGAGTGTCTGTTCATACATGTATAGTAAAGTCCTCTCTGACTGACAGCTAATTTATGTCAATGTTGTGTAAACAGTTTCTGGACAGAATTTGTCATCTTGGAAGCTGGAAATGACTTTGGATCAAAATGAAACTGGAAAATGGTCTATTCTTTATCAACTAGCTTTTTTGTTATGTTAATTTACCTATATATGCACGGACTCTACCAGCTATGAATAGGAGCAGGTACTGCTTTTTGGAGAGGGAAGTTTCCAGCAGTCAGCTTTAGCAGTTGAACCAAACATTCTTGCTGAAACACTCATTTGTATATGCTTGTATTACTGTTTCAGTTAACATATTTGTTTAACTCAATTCCTCTCTGTGTCTTTATTTCTGGCCCCTAACAAGGCTACAATATGTTTATATTATTTGTGATATCATGGGTAGGATTTAGACAATAAATATCAAACACAAAAAAGAGCTCAGCTGTCTGAACCAAATCTAAAATATTAAGAATTCTTCTCCATAGAATATTTAACTGCTCCAGTTCTCTCCAAACTCTATAACTATTTCCTTTCTGCTTCCTAGCTTATTGGAACTTCTCTGTAGTTCCTTTTTTTTAAGAACTCTGAAGAACATTCTGACCCCTCTATTAGGCCCCTACCACTTTTCAGCAAAGTATTCAAGGTTTTAATCAAGTGGTTAAGCACCTTACCTCTCATGAACGACTCTCTGACAAACAATATGGCTTCCATTTTGCCTGGCATATGGCTGACGTGCTTATGACAATCACTGAATATGTATAAGCCCTTGATAATAACAGTGAAGCTCGAGCTGTGGCTCTAGATATCTCAAAGGGATTTGACAGGGTTTGTCATGATGGTCTTCTATGTAAGCCTTAGGGCTACAGTATTACAGGACAATCATTTGATTTAATCCAATCATTCCTATCAAATCCTGAATGGGATTGGTTCCAGATCCTTGCATATGAACATGGGTATTTCCAAAGGCTCTTTCCTGGGTGCTATCCTGTTTCTGATTTTCATCTTTTTGATGTCATCAGTTCCCAAGTAGGCATTTATGCAGATGACACTACCATTTACTCCTGTTTCAATAGCAAATCAGTCAGAGCTGACAAGTTAACCTGGCCACTGCTCTTGAAAAGGACCTCTAATCAATGGTTAACTGTGGCAGGAAATGGCTTGTAAATTAACCAGCCTAAATTAACTTCCCTGCCCACCATCAGCATGGTTGATGCTCGACTCCATGAGAGTGTCTCACTGCACCAAGTTGGTCTAAGATTTTCAACTGATTTGAAGTGGAACAACTACATTGAATCAATAGCTGAATCTACTGCAAGGAATGTTGATTCATGGTGTTGTGCCAGAAGGTTTTTCTCATCAGAGTCCATCTTGCACATTTACAAATCTACCATTCAGTTGTGCATTGAATACTGTTGTTCTGATGCTTTTGATATTCATCTCGAATTTCTAAACAAAATCCAAAGATTCACCTCTCCAAGTTCTCCACTGCCTTAACCGGGTAAGACACATGGCACAGTGGATAAAGGCGTTAGTTAGATCCAGTGGCAGGACCCAAACAGTGTGAGCTCAATACCCGGTTAAAGCAGTGGAGAACTTGGAGAGGGAAATTAACAGGAGATAACTGATAACTGACACCCATTAAACATGGCACGTGAAACTAGAACAGTCTACCCCAGTGAGCAAAATAAAGGGTTCAGTTTGACATTCCAACCACCTGAAGAAGGCCAGAGCATACAACGTCCAAAACGTTCTAATAAATATATCGACAAAGAAGAGGACAATAGTCTGAATAATATAAATAGTGTACATAATACCTCATCTCAGAAATATAGACAGATACTAAATTAACTGTTAAATCAATTGACCATTAAATTAACTGTTAAATAAATAAACTAATAAATCCTAAATACAATTAAATAGAGTTTTGTGATATGACTGGAAATAAACTGCAGCAAAATGCGTGTCTGGATCAATTAATGTGCATCTGTTCAGATAAAAGGTCACCAATTTGCGGGGGGAAGGAGGAGGTCTATAGGTTGCCAATTAATCTATATCTATGTGTCCTGGGTGGCTTGTATTTGGTTAAACTGGTCTGATAAATTTAAATTTCTTAATAAATTCTAAGATTTAAAAAAATGCACTCAAACACAAACAAATGAAGTTTGGATAAAAATTAACAGAAATTCCAGCAGGAAATAAAAGAAAAAAAAAAAAAAAAGAACAAAAAGAAAAAGAAAAAGAAAAAAAAAAAAAAAAAAAAAAATGTTTGTCCCAGGTTAAATAAAATTCAATCTATTTTGAGGAGAGGATATTTTATTGCTACTGATGATACACTTTCACATTAATCTGTGTTGTGCATCAATTAAAGCATATGATAAATAAACAGTCTCTCAGTTTACAAGTTAATATCGTTTCACATATTTCATGCTTGGCTGAATGCATTGATTTCGTTTAGTTTCACACAGTTTAAGAGAAGACAACATCCAATGGGAAATCACTGGTTAAAAAAATAAGAAATGATTTTTAATCGTAACAGGTCAGATATCCAAATAAGAGAAAGAACAGATGCAGTAAAAATCCACAGTTCGTAACATTTATTTTTAAAAAAGTGCTCAATATAAAGTAGAACAAAATATTATATTTTTATTTGTTATAGTGGAACAGACCTATTCTATTGTTAATAGACTCTCCCACCTATAATAAGTAGTAGCAGTCGCTAAGTCATTCAGTCAGTGAGTTGGTCAGTCAGTCGATGTCAGACGACCGTTAGTTGGCTATTAAAGTATCAACCACCACAACTAGATTGCTGCTTCATTAACTATTAAATCAAGTTCCTAACGTTTTGTATGTCAAACCTTTTTAGAACCGACTTAGTGAAATACAAGCCTCCACTGTGAAACTAATCTATAAAATTATTATAAGAGTTTATCATAATAATAATAATTATTCTTATTATTATAAGAGTTTATAATAATAAGCGATTTAAAATGTTTTTATTATAAACTCTTATAATAAAAATATAATAATAAATTCAGATATGACAAAACTAAACATTTCTGTTTGAATTTCTGGCATGAAGAGTTATTTACATTATTGTCCTCATCTTTGTTGTTATTATCCCAATATTTGGGCCATTTGACTCTACAGCCTTCGTCAAGTATCTATTAATCTAGGTAACCATCAGAGAATTTCAAACTGAATCCTTTATTTAATCTATAGAGGTAGGGTGTTCTTGTTCCATCGTCTACGCCTAGGGATATTGTGTCTTGCTGTTCTTTAGTACATTTCAGTTATTGCTTATCCTGTTGTTATTCAGAACCAGGATTGAATTCACAATTAGTATATCATTAAATTCACAAATCCACACTTTAATCCATTCAGCTATTGTCCTGGGTATTACCAAATTAAACTCAATGGAAAAGGGCCAGCAATAACTGAGCAGTACAAAAAAAAGAACAAGACCTCTGAAAGACACCGATTCCAATTCTTCTTCCACATGATCCTTTCAGTGGTTTTGGTGGCGCCCATCTCCTTTCCAAGCTCTTGACCGACAGTCAAAACCACGGAAGATTCAGAGTTGTCTTCCTAGAATGGTTGTCATCAAAGGCTATAGGGCCCATAGAAGTGATAGATTCATACCTTTCCTAAGAATATAAGCACTGAACTGGAATTCAAACTTGGCTCTCAGATTCCTTAATCCAAGTCACTATCCATTACTTCACTGTGCCTACTTTATATAGAAAGCCAGTGTTCAATCCAAAATGTGTTACCGCTTGGCTACAGAGAATAACACATCAAAATAATATTAAAATATAAAATGAGTAAGAGACTAAGTCCTAAACATACCTGATTTGACAGGCTCGCATGACCCCAGAATTATATAATTGAGATTACAAAACAAAAATTTTAAAAATGTACTAGACCTTACTGTACCTTAAATGCACCTGTTTGCCACACTAGTCACAGCTGATAACCATAGAATGGAATGTGTGTAAATTATTTTCAGATAGAGTGTACGTGTAAAGGAACAAAATGAATAAAAAAAAAACAAGAGGAAAAATTATTGTTAGCCGACATGTTTTGTCCTCTGTGGGACTTCATCAGTGTACAATTTATTTTGTTGCACATGTTTATATAGAAGAGCAAGGAAATCATTGCATTATCAAGGCTTTTAAATTCATGAATATTCATCAGGTGGTTGAAAGGTCAATCAAAACATATGGAAGACACAAAGTGCTATAATTCAAAGTCTGATAAGGCAAAAGTAAGAGTAATATTCAAGAAATATTTTTTAATAAAATGAATATTGTTTAAATTTGTGCTCAGATTGCAGTTATCGAATGTTATCAAAATATAAATCTATGTCCCGGTTTCAATCTCATCTATCCTTTAAGAATTCCAACTTTCCTAAGTCAACTCATGAATATTCATCAGGTGGTTGAAATATCAGTCAAGACATGGAGGAGGACACAAAGTATTATAATTCAAAGTCTTTTAAGACCTAAGTAAGCGACTAATATTCAAGATTTAAAAAAAAATGAATATTGTTTAAATTTGTGATCTGATTGTTTTGGTTTTGGATGGACATATGTGCTGCACATCTTCAAAAGCATGCAGTAATTTAGCCATTTTCTTTTGATTTTTTAAAATTTCTGTCAGAGGATGTAACGCATCAGCTAAGAATAATTTTTGGCGCTATTACACTTTTGCGCCTGCCGTTGGTTAGGGTTTTACAAACATTGATTTTGTTTTTCGAGATTTATATTTTAATTTAAATATCATAATTAACAATAACAAACAGAATTGTTTCCAGACTGTCGTACCTGAGGTAACCCATTGCTAAATGACAGGAAGTAATGGGGAGGTATAAAAGTGTAATTACCCCTAGTTTTTCCTTGTCTTTTTATATATATATATATATATATATATATATATATATATATATATATTAGTTTTAAGGTATGCTATATTTATGGATTAAAGTGCTCAATATCAGAAAGAGAGTGGATGTAAAAAAAAAAAAAAAATGGACATTGCAGTCAACGCCCAGACGTAACAGGCTGTTTCATGCTTAAACACAATTGTCAAGGTCAAGCAGCTAAGTTACTAGGAACCGACAGCCAGACCCCAGCACATATGATTTTATTATAGTGGTGAAGGCTTTGTACAGAAACAACCACACTTTTTGAAGGGTCAAATACAGAGACCTTGTGCACTATGTGCCACAAGGTCCCCAAACAACCCTCCGTAGGTTTTGAATTCAGAGTTGTCCTTCTGCTAGACCAGTTGCCATCCAAGGCTATAGAACCTAATCTGTCCTGCTATTTTACCCATAGCTGGAGGGAGAAGGGGATTAATACCTTTCCTAAGGTTATTAGCATGTAAGGGAATGTAATGGATTCGAATGGAATTCAAACTATGCTCTCCGATTCCTCAATCTGAGCCACTATCCACTACGCCTCACACACACACACACATATATATATATATATATATCTTACCAGTGTGTGACTGGAAGGGATAATTCAAAGGAAGATATAAATCCAGGGAAAGTTCAATGTAAGCTACAGAGCATTATAATGGCAAGAAGACGGAGAATTCTAATTATCCATTTCATTTATAATTTATTTTGTGAACACTGAGGTGTACAATTCCTCAGATTGAAATCATCTGAAGAGTTCTACACCTTGGTGTTCACAAAATAAATTATAATTGAAATGGATAATTAAAGTCTGTTTTCATTATATATATATATATATATATATATATATATATATATATATATATATAGAGAGAGAGAGAGAGAGAGAGAGAGAGAGAGAGAGATAATATAAAATTAGGATTACAAATCAAAATAATATTTAATATTAAAATCTCTTGTAGAAATTATCAGTTAAATATTATGAGGGTTTTTTTCTAAATATTCCCTGACAAATTTTAAAAGTGCATTATACAGTTTGAAATACTGTATATTTTATAGCAAATGAACAGGCATCATGGCTTAGGGCTTAAATTAATCCCACCTGTTTATCACCTCCACCCCATAAAATGCACTGAAATTATGATTTAGTCATTTGTACCTCACAATAGAACAATGATTAAAAGCTAATCTCTCAAACTATTACTACTGTAGTGTGTAAGCCATACTGGGAGCTCTATACTTGTGACCTTGTGTCAGACTAGGCATATGATTGTGATGTAAAGGAAAAGCATTTAACAAAAGCTGTGTAAAATGTCTACAATGTAAATAGTGAGAGAGCACAGATGCATAAAATGAGAGCACCTACCTGAGACAATAGTTTTCAAACTGCTTTAGACATAGGGTGAGCTAACAGAAACATACCAAATCATTATCTTTTCCTATTATGAAAAATAAAGTAGGAATTTTGCTGCTTTTACCTGGCAGTAATTACAAAGAAGATTTGCCGTCATTGTAAAACTGAAAAATCTGTATCCATTCTCAATTATTAGTTAAAATAGAAAACAAGGCAAGTGTAGAATGACTAAGGAGAAACGAATTGAAAAGATTTTCACATTTAAATACCAGACAGACAAAATTACATTAAAATTCTGAATAATCATTCTTGTAAGACAA
This sequence comes from Acanthosepion pharaonis, assembly GCA_903632075.3. Lineage (NCBI taxonomy): Eukaryota > Metazoa > Mollusca > Cephalopoda > Sepiida > Sepiidae > Acanthosepion > Acanthosepion pharaonis. The sequence goes on from CAHIKZ030003202.1 coordinate 52,345, forward strand.
CCCAATATTAAGGACACGTGTACTTGTAACCAAGCCTTAAAGATTTTATTAAAGACAATTTGAACAATTTAATCTGTTTTTATTGACAGTTATGCAGCGAGATGTTGAAATTACAAATACCATAAATGCCTTATCACAAAGAAATTAGTTTTAAAAAATAGTACAATATTAATAAAAAGATAATGTCATTTTTCTGTCGTCTTTTGTATCAAATACAAATGTCCTCTGGAAGAGAGTTGGGTTGACGGGGACTTTTGAATCTATAACAAAATAAGAATACTGTTTCTAACAAAAGTTCTGCAAAGAATTTTTACATAAAGTTTAATAAACTAAATATTTGGTTTAGAAATGTTTAAAAAAGTAAATAAATAAAATAAGCATGTATTAAATAAACAATCTGACAGAGTTTGGCAAGGAAGTTAGAGAAATAATTTAATCCTACCCACGCTTGTATTTGGGATACAAGAGTAGGGATCAACACATTGCTCCACAGGATCAGGGTAAATTTGTGCTATGGAGAGTGACATATATATATATATATATATATATATATATATATAGGTAAAATAAAAAATAATAAATGGCAATACGTAAAGTTTAAAATGAATTTTTAAAAATGAAATATCTTTTTTGAAACTTTTAATTTAGTTTTAATTCAAAGCTAATAGAAAATTTATTATTTCCAATAAGCAAAATACTATGCTGTATTTTAAAATTAATTTAAATTGTGAAGAGGGGTAAAATTGCTAAAAATCAGCCATATAAACAAATCTGTCAACACATCATAATTCTCTTCATTAAAAAAAATCTTTCCAAAATATACTTTTCAGAAACTTTATTTGAGGCAGATTAACTGATTTAAAGTTTAATTAATCTGAATTAAAACAAATATTATTTTTAGTTTAAAATATCATGGAAAAGCATTTCTTTAAAATGGAAGTGGGTGTTTTTTGTGAGGTGTTGACACATCTATTGATAATCAGACGTTTGTGTGATTTATGTAAAGAGGAAATAATTATAGTAAAATTACATGATGAATACAACATTAACGCCTTTTTCAAGTAATTTTTTTTAACTATTCAGTAATCTTAAATTAAAATCTAATATTTTATTGACTTTTAGGTACTTTGACTTTATAGCTTTACTTAAGAGGCTTGTTGAGAAAATGTTAAAAAATTACCATTAAATTTTAAATTAACTAGAGTTACTGCTCATATTTTCTGATAATTTTGTGTATGGATGCCCATATTTACAAAAATCAGCATGTTTATACAACACAGAAAAAAAATTAAAAATGCTTTTTAAAATACTGAGAATTGCTAAATTATAGTAAGCTTTTCCATTTATGATTAGCAAATATAGTTTTTATTTAATAACAGTTGATCACTACAAATAAATACAGAATTTTAGAAGATTCAAAAGTTTATAAATTATTCTAATTAAAAGTCAAAATGCCTGTTCATGGTCAACAACATTGCAGATTCTTTATATTATTTACATTTCTCCACTGCCTTAACACTCTTTGGGTCCTGTCACTGGATCTAATCAACACCTTTATCCACTGTGCCATGTGTCCTCGAGGACAAAAATGTATGAATTTCTTTTTATTATAAACCTAATGAGATAGCAACCATTTTTACCAAAATCATATTATATTGCAATTTTTTGCTATTATCATTTATGTTTTTACCAGAGCTCATAGTGTGAGTTCAATACCCGGTTAAGGCAGTGGAGAACTTTCAGAGGGAAATTAACAGGAGATAACTGATAACTGACATCCATTAAAATATGGCATGTGGAACTAGAACAATCTACCCCAGTGAGCGAAATAAAGAGTTAAGTTCGATATTCCAACCACCTGAAGAAGGCCAGAGCATACAACAGCCGAAACGTTGTAATAAATATGGCAACAAAGATGAGGACAATAGTCCAAATAATGTAAATAATGTACATAATACCTCATCTCAGAAATATAGACAGATTTTGCATATTCTTTGTATTTTATCAAGAATCTCTAAATATATAACAGAAACACCAGACCAGATGTGGTAGCAATATTCAATGCTTGGACAAATGTTAGACTCATAAATAAAATGTTGCTGAAATGATATCATGTCTCATGTTGCTGGAAATGATCCAAACTGGTCAGTAAACTTGCTCTTATTACAGGATTGTTTGCCAATTTTTTTTTTTTTTTTGGAGAAAAGCAAAACCAATCTTTCCTTATAGAAAACAAAAAGGTCAAATTGATTTGACATGTTAACCTCTGTCAGGTTATTTAATGTTGAGATTCATTTTGTTTTACTTATTTATTTGAAGCCTGAGCATTTCATTGGTAGAACAACAGGTAAGTATTGATTGTTTATGTTTGAGTTAGTAAGCAGTTACTTGGTAAAAGTCTGCTTTTAGGGTTGGTTACTCCTCTACATGAGATTCTACACTTTGTTGGTAGGGCAGAGAAAAAAAAATTGTAGAGTAGGGAAAACAAAAAAAATACTGAAGTGTGAACAAAAGTAATACAAAGAATATGAATTCAGGTGAAAAAACTATTGGAATAAAAAGCTCAAAATTGATTGCATAGCATTTTCTTCAAACTGATCGTGCATTAGAAAACGCCCAAAATGTGACGTACAAATTGGAGATGATCAAAGTATAGAAAACTAAATACACGGAAAGTGTTTTAACAGACGATGGAAAATAGGAAATAGTAAAAGATGCCTTCCAAAAGCTAAACAAACTACTAAGAAACAGGAAAATTTCATTATAAACAAAGAAAAGGGTGCTGAGCTGTTATCTAATATCAATCCACCTATATAGCAGTGAATGTTGAACAATCTCATCACAGAGGAAGAAAAGACTTGAGGTAACAGAAATGAAGATTTTCAAAATCTAAGCCAGTTGTTAGGATTTCACTGTTTAAAAATAAAAGACAGGGATAACAAATGGTGGACTCTCCCATTATATCCGACATATAATGTCAAGCAGCTCAGTTCTTAGGAATCGACAGCCCAGACACCAGCACATGTGATTTGATTATAGTGGTGAAGGCTTTGTGCAGAACAACCACACTTTTTGAAGAGCCGAATACAGAGACCTGGTGCATTACATGCCACAAGGTCCCCAAACGACCCTCCATAGGTTTTGAATTCTGAGTTTTCCTTCTCCTAGACCAGTTGCCATCCAAGGCTATAGAACCCAGTCTGTCCTGCTATTTACCCATAGCTGGCAGGAGAAGAAGAGGATTAATACCTTTCCCAGGGGTATTAGCATGTAAGTGAATGTGAGATGGATTCACCTGGAATTCGAACTTGGCTCTCCGATTCCTCAATACAGGCCACTATCCACTGTGCCTCCATATATATATATATATATAGCCTGAAGATTGTTGCCATTCAGTTTATACACACTTCTTTTTTTTATATTTATATATATATATATATATATATATATATATATATATATATATATATATATATATAATAGGATAAGGGGCAAACAGGAAACGGAAATTTAACGTTTCACGTTTATTTAAACTTCATCAAAAAATTAAATATGGAGGAGAAAGGAAAATTCTGTTTATATTTTTGTGTTTGTTTTTCATTGCTTAAGCAGATCTCACATGTATTCTGTCCTGTCAAACAGTGTTCATGTGTATAATGTGTGCATGTGTATCATAATTCTTGTGTATCCTATGCAGTATTGATAATGTGTATGCATTTGAGTATCTACTAAGCATGTCTGTTGGTTGTTCATATGATGTTGATTGGGGTATATCTTGTGTGAGGGTAAAAGAATTTGTGACACCTGGTATAGTTGTAGGTAGATATATCTTATATTCTTTAAGGATGGATGTTATAAAATTTAAAGAGATAATAAACTTGTTAAATTTATAAATGTTTCCTATTTGTTCCTTATCTTATCTTATATTCTAATCCAGGCAATTGCTGATACCCCTGATGAGTGGATGGACGAGGCCATTTACGAAATTCTGGAATCTGGATGCTCAAGGCAACATCAATAAATCATACTTATTATAAAACCCAGGTTGTGTGTGTGTGTGTGTGTGTGTGTGTACATTCATATATTGGATCGGATTTCCTACATTTTTCAACCGATTTCAACAAAACTTCACAGGACTACATAAAATTACCTTGTGGTGGTTCTGACAGTGCCAAAAATTGGAAAAACACAATTGTTTTTGCATGAAATCAATTTGAAAACACTATTAAGAGGCATTAATGAAAGGGGGACAACTCATATCGAGTTATACTTATTATAAAACCCAGGTTTTTTGTGTGTGTGTGTGTTCGTTTTATATATGGGATCGGATTTCCTACATTTAGATAAACCGATTTCAACAAAACTCCACTTATTTTTTGGTTTTACTGTTTCTTATTGTCTTGCATTTTTTTTCTTTTATTTTTTACATTCAGAATGCTAAAAAAATTCCATTTACAAGACAATTGTTTATAATAAAATTCTATTCAATCAGTAGACTCATATAACGATTGAAAACAATGTTTTGATTGAGTTTGGGTTTGACCAAGAAACGAAAAAAAAAAAAAAAAAAACAAAAAACAAAATTAAAAATAACTAATTAAGACATGCGTGTCCGTCAACCTTAAACAATAATCTTTGTCAAATTTATTTTTCAGTCTTTATGATGGTATATATACTTATATATATATATATATATGTTATATATGGGCAATGCGGGCTCTCTATATATATATATATTTATAAAGAAAAACAAACCACTTTAAGGTACCATTATAATAATTTATTTCACCAGAGCCCTTTTTAAAGGACGCCGGATCATCAGATAGCACTTCAAAAAAAAATGAAACGAAAAAAATGAAATTAAAATTGATGGGTAGTGTAAGTTTTTGTAATTTAACAGAGAGTGTAAAAGGAGTAGTTAAAGAGACATGGTAGAGTATAAGGAGGGATTAATTTCATATCTCTCTCAAGCGTACTTTGTATTGAGGGAGGAGGAGTGACCAGACCTTGACCTATTTAGACGGTTAACTTAAGGGAAGTGATATATTGAAATGGGAGGGAAGAAGGGAGAAAAGGAAAAAGGAAAAAGAAAGAAGCAGGAGAGGGAAGTAAAGAGAAAGAGGCTGTAATTGGGTTTTAGCAATTTATGTAAAAAATAGATTTTAATGCTTGATAGTAATTTAGATGTCTAAAAAACAGGAAGAAATTAATATGATGCTTGCTATCAATTTAAATATTTAATTTTTTTTAACAAATAGTTTAGGGATTTAATATAAGTTAAATACTATATTTATTAACACATTTATAGAGAACATATTAAAAAAATATTTTAAATTATAAGTTTTTTACCCGACCAATCATACTTTTTTTTAATATAAAAAAAAAATAGTTACAGTAACATCTTTATCAGTTTGAATCTAATTTATGAATGCAATTTGTAATTATTTTTTTATATGGGTAATATATATATATATATATATATATATATATATATATATATATATATATATATATTGTGTATTTATTAAAGATGACAGATATGGTACTGCAATTAAGCTTTTTATGAGTTCAAATGTCCCTTAAGGAACTGTGTTCCTGATCAAACTGAATGCATAAATAATTACATTGGTCACACTACTACATGCCTATCAAGACCTTTTATGTTACATCTATCCAAGCACAGCTCCATTAGAATCCATTTAAGCACACACAAACTTACAAGACACCATCTGAAATATACTAGTGGAAAATACAAACATAATAACCTCATCTATGTGTAAAAAAAGATTAAAAATAATGGAAGCCTTAATAATAAAAAAGAAAAAGTCAACATTCAGTAGCATTAACTAGAAACATGGCCACAATGTGCTAACTGTGCTTAGAAAATAAAACATCCCTATAATTCTAGAAGCATACATACAATCCAAACATCCAGTTAAAAAGCAAAAATAAAGTCATCCTTGATAATAGGTAAAAGTATAGCCAAAAGTGCTTGTAATTACAGAACATTTGGACAGTTTCTACACACTATGCCCAGAAAAGAAAACATTCAAAAAAAAAAAAAGCTTAATCACAGTATCTTGTCTGTCATCTTTAATGAAACATGTACAAATGAGGTATTTCTGTCTAAATACACAAAATTATATATATATATATATATATATATATATATATATATATATATATATGTGTGTGTGTGTGTGTGTGTGTGTGTGTGTGTGAATTAAATAAATATAGATAGAAGCAGCCATACATGCATGCAATCACTTGCATATATAAATTTGAAAATAAATATTTAATTTTTGGTGTAAACGAAACAGTGCTCATTGTGGTATTATAGGGCTATAAAGTAGATATTAATGAATATACATATTACTTTATGTTGATAGTACAAATCCAAGTTTCATGTTAAATACAATCTTCAGATATTTATAAAAGGTGATGAACTGTTTGTTACGATTGTTAGGATTTTTTTAAAAAATTAATGAAGAAATAATGCTTCGTCTTTTATTGAATACTGATCGTTCGGGTGGAAAATTTACAACTGTCTGTTGCCAGGCATTTTTCCCGACTCATCTCCCAAGTGGTGATATTTAACTTTGTATGGTGGTGGTGGTGGGGGGTTGCACTTGTAGATACCGACTAAGAATCTGCACGATTGGCACAAGATCAGAAGAGTGAGAGTCAAGTCTCAAAACTTGTAAACATCAGCAAGATTGACTCATCCATCCTGGCTTGATGATGACAGGAATTTCTATTTACACTATGTATCCAGAAAAGGCATGGAATGAGAACCACCTACCCCAGTGTACAAAATAAAGGTTTCAGTTCAAAATTTCAACATGCATCTCCTGAAGAAGGCCAAGCATAAAACAGCCGAAACGTTGTGAATATGATAATAAAGATGAAGGCAACAGTCGGAAGAATGTAAATAGTGTAAATAGTCACTTCGTCTCAAAAATTCAGTATCCTTTCACAACAATTATGTAAAATTCACTTAGTACAAAGCTCAAGAGCCATGCAAGGTAGAGCATTACTGAGTGAGATTATTGTAAGGGTAGGAGGAAGTCCATATTATGAGGATATGTAGGATAGATATCGGTTGACCCTAGATTAGAAGAGGTTAGGATTGTAGTGATTGGGAAACATCCCCTCAGGAGTCTGTTCCACAATGTAATAAATCTAGGAAAGAAGTTGAGTAGAACTTCTTCCTGACCAATAGAATACAAAGGGAATGAGGATGATTTGACGTTATGTACATAACATCACGAGTCCTAGCTATGAAGGTCTGAACTGGCAGAACTAAGGTATGTAGCTCACTTAACATTTGCCATGGAAATAACAATATTGTAGTGAGAGGTTAGCAACATGTCATCTATAGGATAAGGATTAAAGGGTGGAAAATAATTCATGACCCACAGGGTTGTGTAATCGATGTTAAACTCTGTCATGGTTGGATAGTGAGGATTGTGCAGCACCAGTTCAGCAATACCCACTTTTTTTAGTTTGATCTGATTCTTGTAAAGATAAAGCATGGCAGCAGGAGTCTGGTACTTTCTGAAGAGATTCAAGGAACTGACCATTTTTCCAGCATCTTTTGCAATGATATGAATGTACAATGACCTCTTAAGGTTTGGAGTCATGATGAAATAAAATCAAAGAACTCTAACTTACCCATAGTTAAGAGGCGGTGATGTCTTACCTCCCTGGTCAGAACCACCATTTGGAACTTTGATAAAGTGCATGTACGGTTGTAGCACTTTTAAAACTATCACTAATTTGTTAAAAAAAAAAAAAAAAAAAAATAAGCTGCACGCACGAGCAGGAGATGATCTACAGAGCTTGCCCTGTGTTGGGCTCATTGTGACTAACACCAACAGGAGTGAGCTTTAAACTCAATAGACATTCAAAGAATGGAGCTTCATTGGGGCTATAAGCACTATTAATGAAGAGTTAGGGAGACCTGTTTGTTAGCTATGGCATGTGCCTGTGATTTAGAGAAAATAAAATAACTGCTTCCATCATTAACTCTAATTTGACGAGGCACCTCATCATCATGAGAGAAAGGTTAATTTGCTTGATAGTTGCTACTTTGATTCTCACTAGGTGACCCATAGTTGTGGTCTCATGCCAAATTAAACTTAGTATGTGCAGAATAGCAACAGACAACAATGTGATACAAAAATATCAAAGTACATAGCAATAGAAGAAGTTGCCTATTATGATGTTGAACAATAGTCATCACAAATAAAAAAACCGAGGCAACTAAGATGTTGTTCTACTGATAAATATTAAGCCTATCATGGACCAAATATTCAACAATGGAGAATAGGAACTACAATGGAAATGCTTCTAAGACATTTTTGTGACACAATGAGGAATGAAGGGTTGGAAAAGTTAACACTCACAAGGCATCAAAAGCAACAGAAGTAAAAGAATGAAACAAATAACCAACCTGACAAGTTTGAGCAAATGTATGGAGAGACAAGTGCCACAAAAATAAAGCAATCATGAAGGAAGAAATACTGCAGAGAACAACCAAAGATAAGAAGCTGTGGATGACCATGACTGATACATCCTAAAGAAACACAGTATATAGAAAGAGATATTTTAGTTTTGCCTTGTAATCATTGGGGAGGGAGTGGCTGGTCATTTTATTTTTTTTCAAATTAAGAAAAAAATGTGAAAAAAAACACAAGACAAAATAAATGTTAGAAAGGTTTGCACTAGCCACTGTTATTGGGTTGAAATGGTATTAATAATAATAATAATAATTTGTATGTCAACAATTAATAGGTTGACTGATTAATCTCAAGAGAATGTGCACTTTACAAATTCTTATATTGTCTAACTTTATAGAGATTCATTAAAATTCCAAGTTTTCTTTTGACAATTGAACTATTTCTTTCGCTAATAGTGTCAACAGAGGAGATTTAATTGTTGGAATCAAGTTTCAAACTATAAATTCCTATTTGACAAGACTAAAATTAACTTTATAGTTTTAGTGTTATAGTATAAACACTAGTATAAACTAACCTGAATGATAAAAATTATGAACAACACTTAACCCTAACCTTAAAATAAACTAATTTTAAACCAGGCTTATGGCCATATCATATTGAAACACCAGTTCTCATATGATCACTGAAGTTAAGCAACATTGAGTCTGGTCAGGTGGGTGACCATATGGGAATACCAGATGCTGTAAACTTGGATGTACAGGTAGTGTAATGGATAATGGCTCAGAATTGTTAACCAGAGAGCCAAGTTCCAATTGGGTTCATTATATTTACTTATGCTAAAATACCCTTGTGAAAGGTAGGAATCCAACTTCTACCACCCAGCTATGGGTATTAGTAAAACTTGTATCACTATTAAATCATTATTATCTTAATAAAAAAGAATTATTCCAATCTAAAAATATTTAAATAACTTTAAACCCATTAGCATTCATCAAAATAAGATTTTTTGCTTTTAAGGATTTTAAAAAATAAAAAAAAGCCTTCATTTTTTAAATGAAAGAAAGACTTAAATTTTGTTGTTTGAGTTTGAGAACATTGTGAGACTGTGATAAAGAGCCTTATCAATCCGGGTGGATCCCCATTTTCTGTTAGACTTGCAATGGAAACTATTATTGTGACAAGTTTTAAAAGAAAAAAAAAAAAGAAACCCTTATGATGAGAGAGACATGTTGAATTTGAGAGATCCCCCCCCCAAAAAAAAATGTTAAAAAGGTTGTGCTTCCTCGTTTATTGTTTAAGGAACTAATTAAATACACTGGTCCACTGGGAAAAAAAAAGAAAAATATTTTGTGGGGTATCATTTTTGTAAATGAGCATTCTTGACATTTGTAAACAAACTTCAAAATCCCGGTAACTCTGTAAAAGTCAGGGATCGATTTTACACTGTATCGATATTATGAAATGGACCCCCTTCTAAAATGATTAAAAAGAATCAATATTTTTCGATTCTGACAAGTGTCCCAACTTAAAAATCTAAAAAGATTGCTAATTAACAAAAATTACTGCCATAAAATATTTTTTTCCCTATTTTTTCACGCGTGGACCAAAAATAGTGCCATTGTTTAAAAAATCATTTTCGTTTGTTTTGAAATGTTTTTCCTTTATTTTCCCCTAATATCGAAAAAAAAATCTTTGTTTTAAAATTCATTTTTATCAAAACAGTGACAAAAAAACCCCAGAAAATTAACAAAATCCGAATTTTATTTTGTTTTTAAAATGAAAAATTATTTAAAAATTCATAGTAAATTCGATTATTTGTAAAATATTCTTGATTGTTTTTGTTGGGCATGCTTTTTATTCTTTTATTTTTCTTTGTGATAAGGTTGGATGTTTTATTGTTGCCTGATGATCAAACACTCCCTTTTCCTCCATGTTTAACGTCGATTCTCTACAAATCTATCATCAACCGTTAAAATATTTTTTTGTTTTTGCTAAAAACGAAAGACTTTTCGCCACAAAATCTCGATTTGTTTTACGTTTTTTTAACTTTTGAAAAGAAAACTGAATATTTTGGACACAAAAGAAAAGTCTAGCATCTTAAAGTTCGTTTAAATTCGTCTTTTTAGACGAATTTAAAACGAACTTCAAGCGAGATCCTATCATTTATTTAAAAGAGAGGGAATTTTAAACCTACCGAACAATTTGTTAAACTCATTATTTTATAAAGATTGTTTAAAAATAATTTTTAAAATAATATAAGTTTAACTAATTTTATAGTAAAAGAAGAAATCCCACTAATAAATATAGGAAAAGAAAGAACCATGTATAATTTTGATTGAAATGACGACTTGAAGGTGTTCCCATTTTTGATACACATTTTTTAATTTGTAGCCAAAACAAAACTGGATTTTCTTTCTTTAAATAAAAAAACTGATTTTGTTTTGTTTCTTGCAGCAAGCACCAAAGAATTGCATTCTTTTTACAATGTTACGCTGAAAGGTTCTTCTTGGTCATACCAAGAAGGGATTCCCTCGCCACTAATTTTTGGTCAAATTTTAGGGAACTGGGTCGAGCTAAGAACTTTTCAGCACCTCTTTTCATGCAGAAGATTTTTTTTTATAAATCTCTAGGCATTTATTTAAAAAAAAAAGGCTAAAAATAATTTATTTCTATGCTTTACATAAAAAGAAAACAATAAAACCGGTACTTCGACATCTACATGGGTCATTCACAATCTTGAATTTTTATTTTGACCTGAATTTATTGTGCTCCTGACAGAGCAAACAAGACAGTTCTTTTTTTTATTATTATTACAACACAATATTTGATGATAAATACAAATAGCTTAAGCATGATAATGGTTTTTGTGTTTTTTAGTTTTTTCTTTTGGAATAAAGACTATTTGGTTTGGTATTTATTTATCAATATTTTTATTATTAGATTTAGTTTAAATCTAAAAGTAAGTCTCATAAATAAATTTAAAAAAAATAATTAAAGATATAAAAAATTAAGATTTAAGAAGCTGAAATTTATTCAATCTTTTTTTCTTCCGTCTTCATTATCCAGTGATTATTAATTAAATAAAATTTATCTTTGCTGTTCTTCAAAACAAAAACAAAAAAAATGATCAAGTACACTTTAGTTGGATCTTTTTGTCATCTATGATCCATCTTGGGATTTCAATATCATTGTTATTTAAGGTTTCTGGATAAAATAAATTAAAAAACATCAAGTTTCTTGCCCCCATCACAGATCATTTTAGTGACTTAGCTTTAATTAAAAATTTAAAAAGCTATTTTTGAAAATGTAATATTTTGCATGTGATTTTTATTTTTGTTGAATTGAATGAAAGTGAACAAAATGTTTATTTCTATTTTTTTCTAATTCCATATTTCAAGAAATAAAAAATTATTTCACCCATCTATTCTAACAAGTCTTCAACTTAGTTTTTTAAAAAAAAAAAAAAAAGCAAAAAGCTAATTAAATCTCAATGTGTATTTGATTTTTTTTTTAGTAGTTCCACACTAAGAATATCAATTCCTACGGGTGTACCAAAAAGACATTTTTATGCTATTTCACAGGTGATAACAACATCGTTCGTTCATTTTTTAAAAATTTAAACGGTACACACCATTAGTTAAAGAGTAATAATCAATTAAACTACACACCATATTAAGGACGTCTTTATTTTTACTTCAGTTATCGACTCGCATCCTTTAATTATTCCAGGCTCTTGAGAAACAAACATTTGCTATATTTTCGTTATGATATAAATTATAAAATTGTTGGTTTTCGTTGTTAATAAACCGCTATTTTTCTGCAAAACTCTAAGACTCTGTCTAAGTGTTTCATTTTTTTTTTTTACCAGCACTGGACTTCAAGCAATTTACTTTCTTTAATGATTTTATTTAATAAATTATCATGTTTAATTTTTAAAATCGGGTCTTGTGCCAGAGAGTATCTGGATGTTTTCAGTTTTTTCGGTTATATTTGTCGCGTGAGTAAAATAGGATTATGACAGAAATTGTCATTCAAATTTACAGAGAAACCGTTAAAAGAATTTTGAATTGGAAAAAAAAAAAGTCATTTTTAACAAATAGAGAATTTTTTTTTTAAATTTGAAAGATGAAAACTGAGAAATTATTTATTTCAACATCTCAATGGAGTACTGACCCACACATTTTTGTCTTACAATTATTTTTCTGTGCTAATTAAAAATTCTTCAAACCTGCCGTTCAGATAAATAAAATCAGATAATAAAATAATTTAAAAAGTTATTCACAATATTTAGAAAAATAAAGGCTTGATTTTGTTTATTTGAATAATTTTTAATTTATTTTTTTGCTCAAGTGTTCATGCAAAATAAAACCAAAAAAAATCAATTAATAAAGTCAACTAAAATTAATAAATAATTTAAAATAAGACCTCACTGAAATAAGAGATAATTAAACTAAAGTAAATGAATTATTTCTTTCTAGCCAAATAAACCTGATGGAACCGATTTGGGAAAATCAGGAATGCCAACGTCATATCTGTCACTGGTAACTAAGGCAGTTTTTACAGATTGAGGACAGTTCTGAAAGAATTATCATAGAAAGAAACACCTCAAAGCAATCAGGGAAGCATTTTTTAAGCTTCTAAAATATTATTGTTCATTTAAAACAAAAGATATTAATTTATCTTTCTATAAATTTCAAAAACTGAAGAACACGGAAAATCGTGAGAAAATCGCGGTCACAAGAAAGGAATTTAATTTTTAAAGCTGATTCTTTTAAAGTGCAGTTTCTAAATTTCGAACATTTTTAAATATTTAAAAAGTGGCTGAATATTTAAAGAATTAACAATAGATCAAGTTCTCTGCAGTTAAAAACGGTATGAAAAAAAAGTAATTAATCAAGAAAAGGTTAAAAAAAAGTAATTATGGATTATCGATAATTGATCATAGCAACAAAAAAAGTTAAAATACGACACAAGACTCTTAGATACAAAACAAAATTCATAAGAAATTCGAGAAAAGGTACCTTATTTTCGGTAATATTGGATCCACAAATTTCCATTGTAAACGTTTATTCCAAAGTTGGTCATTATTTCGAGGATGGGTCAGTGCTCAGTTGAAATTAAAAATTGTATGTTTTTTAAACTTTTTGATTTTTAAAATAGTAATAAAGAATTTGTTGTTTTAAGATGCAATATCGGAAGATATTTAATTTCTTTTATATAAAAAAAAGCAATAAGTTTTTCAAAGGCAAGTATTTCTGGGGTCAATATCACAGATTTATAACTTGATGTCAAATTTTCGTTTTTGTCGTGAAAACAGACAAAATTATCGTTTTCTTTTACAGACCAAATCTATAAAATTTAAAAACCGTTTTTTATAAGTAATAAAAATCATTCACATATTTCATAGACTTTTTAAATTACATCTTTGACGCTATTTTTTAAGTTAATGATCACTTTAAAAAATTGCATATTTTTAGTTTTACTTTTTATTACGTAAACAGTTTATTTTAAAATTCAAAATATACACCTGCCAGTAATTTTTTAAAGGACTTACTTAGGACCTTTTTTAGTAACTGTTACTAGTGTATGTGCACATAGTTTGTTTTTTGTTTTTTTTCAGCAATCATATCTCTTACTGTTTGTGCCAAATAGTAAGTATTTTTTATTTTCTTAGCTTCATTATTTATCTATTTTTATTTGTTGTTATTGTCGCACTTGTAAATGTTAATTTCCAAATGTATCCTTGAAGTCACGTGGCGCGCTTTTCATTGAAGCCGGCAATAAAAATAAAAAAATATCCAACGTTTATTTTTGTTTTTCTTGTTTTGGATGTCGAGTATTTTCTCTTTCTGGCCTTATTTTTGCTCACCCACTTTTTCGTTTGTCACTTTTTTCTTTCTTTGTCAAAAAGTAAAAACAACAACAACAACAACAAAAAGGCTCGTCTCTCTCAAGATGCAGGTTCAACGAATTGCCCTGCCTTCGTTTTTCTTTTTTTAAATACAATTACTGCTACAATTACTCTTCTTCTTGTAGCTGTTGTCATTGACTGCAATTATTGGTCGCTTTCGACAATGATCAACTCTTCAAAATGTATTTTTCTTTGGCAATATGTGTTGTTATTAAAAATACAAAAAAATCATTGCCCCTGAGAGAATTGAAAAAACATTTAGGCAAATATTAATAATTATTATTATTTACCAATTTAACTTTCTCTGGTGTTGATATCACTCAATTTTTGTATCTCTTTTGGGGGGTAATTCTCCAGACGTGCCGTCTTGGAAAACAACGGAAATCATCACCGGGAAAAACAAACCACGGCCGTGTCTTTTAGTCGTAATAAACATATATCTTTTTTCTCTTCAATTTCACTAAGTGAACTATCGGAACACTTTGGATGTACCTTGTATCCTTTCAAGTATGTTTCCATTATATATATATGTGTGTGTGGGTGTCTAATGTGTTTATATAAAGAAAGATGCTCTTTCTTTATCGACCCTGCCAATAACTGATTTCAACATGAGTTCTTTCTCTCGTTTCGTTAGTTTCTTTGATGGAAATCAAAAATCCTGGTTTTTATTTTTCAGGAGTTAAGCCTTTTATCTTCAAGCTAAACTACCAATTTCCCGGTCGTTCATTTCTTTGAAAGACACAACATAAATTCAGTGTTCAATTCTCGGCCGATCATCAGAAAGTCCTGTAGTTATTATTTTTTTTTGAAGTCGAGGAAGGACCGTACACAAGTCCATGAGAGACTGTTTTGGGGGAGAGGTCATGTGATCTGTGACGTCACGAGCATGTATGTGGGGAAAGAAAGTCATGTATTCAGCTGTGGGTTTCCACTGGCATAACACACACACACACGCACCCCCCTCACTCTCTCTCTCTCTCATTGAGATTTACTATTAAGCGCGGCACAAATAGTCTTAAAAAATCAGCATTCGAAATCAATGCTTTTGCTAAGCTCGAACATCGACCTAACGCTAGAGGAAAATAATTCAGACTCACTGAGAAATGTCTGGGTATGTGTACACGTGAGACCAATAGAAATTAATTTTTTTTATCAGAAACTCATACACATGCATGCAAAATAATATATGCACACACACACACACGAATGTGTACATACAATTCTACCCTTCTCAATATATATATATATATATATATATATGTGTGTGTGTGTGTGTGTGTGTGTGTGTGTATAGAGAGAGACAGCCAGACATACACACAGTCTCGTGCAATTTTTTACAAGGCCCAGAAGCCACTCGAGGTAGAGGGTTACAGAGTAAGATGTACAGTTTATGAGGGTATGTGGGGAAGATAGTAGTTAACCTTTGAACAAGTTAAGATTATAGTGATCAAAGAAACATCCACTTGGGAGTCGCTTCCGCAGCGGTTAGTGGAAAGAAGCTGCTAGAGTGGAACTTACATCTCACCAATGGAATACAAATGGAATGAGGGTGGTTCGCTATAATGGGCGTGGCATGGCGGGTCCTATCTGTGAAGGTTAGAACTGGTGGAACTAAGGAATATAGTTCGCCTGAACAATTTCCATGAAAATAGCGATAGAGCAGAGAGCGGCTTGCGAAATCTCGTCTGTTGTTGGGTGGAAAATACATACACGCAGTCAGGTATACAAATACATATTGGATGCACACACGCATATGATAAAAACAGACAATCAATAAATCATGCATAACATAATACGCAGAGTATAATTAGTTCTACCAGTTCAGACCTTTACGACTCGGACACGCCATGCCATTTCCATGGAGTCGAATTTCCCTCATTTTCCCCGTGCTTCAAATAAAAGAAAGTTCCATTCAGACAACTTTTCTCAAGAAGTGTCACTTTGTGGAACATACTCCCACGTGTGTGCTTCTCTTAACTAGGATCTCGACATCTTCAAGTCAAGGATCAGTCGTTATATATCCTTCTTATCCTCATAATCTTCCCTTCCTATCATCACCTCTTTCGTTCATATCCCACACCATTTATCGTTACTATTTTAAATGTAGCCCTCTGCCTCGAGCGGCTCTCGAGACTTGTATAGGGTGACTTATGGTATACAAACTAATGCAATGACTTACATATGAACATTGTCCATATACACTTGATATTTACCTACTTATCATATGGGATACATGGTCAGTTTAATTCAGGGGCCCCCACCTGCAGATATGTAGGCAAGGGCAAAAATTTCCCAGAGTAAGATCACTCACGCATTAGAGGTGCTGCTACAAAGTTGGAATCCCCGGAATAGGTTTTCTTCGCTACTCCTCCGTAAACTGCCTCGACACCGAGTGTATTGGAACCGAGCGGAACAAGGGAAACCGATACTACACCGTGAACCCAGAGGAAGAAATTTAACGAATTCTTCACAGTGGCAGGATGTGACACAAGGTCGGTTTAATATGGAGTACCCGCATATACAGCCCAGTCCTTGCGATCACCGTCACGTCGGCATCTATATCTACCACTGCACTGTTTTAGTGTAATGATAAAGGTACTGTCACAGTATATAGCGATTAAAATTTTCGAGTACCTGGAAGACTTAGGGATCTTGCAGTGTCACCCTAAGGCACAGACTTTGGAAACTTCTGTTTAAATTATCCGTTTAAATTTATTTTTTCGGAAACATATATTAATTTAAAAAATATATATATATAATTTCTCCTGAAATTAAAGCAAATATACGAAGTTTAGAACGGCTCATGATCAAACATAATAGACATCCGTTGTCTGTTATATTTAACAATATATGTTTGAATATATATACACACACACGCGCGCGCACACACTCACACACACACGCACACATATATAAGATGAGAACGAATAGAGCACAATTCTTTAATTTAAAAGAGGACTGAATACAAAGTACAGAAATAGTATAATATATTATAATACTGTAATATCCTAATATATATATATATATATATAATTATTTAAAAAAAATTTTAAACATAAATATGTCATAAAATCACTACAAAAATAGCCATTTTGTTTCCACACCCTCGGTGTCTTATCAAGTGATGATGTTGAATGTAAAATAAATCAGATAATAAAATTTATTTTACATTCAACATCATCACTTGATAAGACACCGAGGGTGTTGAAACAAAATGGCTATTTTTGTAGTAATTTTATAACATATTTATGTTATAAATTTTTATTTTTTAATTTTTTTTTTGTATTGAGCACTCTTTTAAGAATAGTAATTGTTGGTTATTGGAATTCATTCCGTATACACCAATTATATACGTATATATATATATATATATATATATATATATATATATATATATATATATATATATATAATAAAAAGTCTTAAACACTAATATTCCATGGTCATAATTTATATTCCATTGAAATCGTAAATACGATCCAATTCATCAGACCTACAAATTCAAAAAGAAATGTGTATATTTATATATATATTATCTATCTATATATATATCTATATATATATATATATATATATATATATAGTTGTGATCAGCCAATCTGTTTACATTGGATTCAACCTTTCGGTATCGTCAGGCGTTATAAGCCAAAAATATATATATATATATATATATATATATATATATATATATATATATATATGTGTGTGTGTGTGTGTGTGTGTGTGTGTGTGTGTGTGTGCTGGTGTCTAAGGCTGTCGGTTCCTAGGAACTGAGTTGCTTGACCCTCATACGTCAAATACGACGGAGAGTCCACCATATATATATATTGAGAAAATAGTATGACAAATTGGAAAAGTTTTTGGTTACCCGTGTCATCTGTTTTTTTTTTCATTTTCCTTCCAATTGTCATACTATTTTCTCAATACTCTTCTTGATATATAAAAATATATATCGTTTTCACATTTCCATATATATATATATATATATATATATATATATATATAGAGAGAGAGAGAGAGAGAGAGACTCATAAAATATCATCCAAACTTTATGGTCTCATGAATAGACAGCGCCCCCTAACAATAAACTGGCGAAAGCCATAACAAAAATTCTAACCGCTCTCCCTAGAACAATCAGTTCATTTCATAAATAATAATAAAATACTTAGACAGCTTAGTTGCAAAACTAAGAGAAAATGAACATGACCGACAAGCGCATGGCCAGTCTAGCTATAAAAATCGCTCTAGTCTAACGTCCCAGCTGAAAAATGCCTAAATCTCCTAAAAGGCATCTAACACAAAGATAAGCTTTTTTTTATCAACAGATAAAATAAAAATCTGCCATCTCATCACAAATCAATGCGACTTCACATTTAATAATGATTGCTACAAACAAAAATTTGGATTGCCAATGGGATCACCTCTCAGTGGCGTGATGGTATGTATCTTCTTGAATTTATCTCCTTCCAAAATATTTTACCCAAACAATCAACAACTAAACAAAGATGGAATTTATATACGAAATGGAAAAATACAATCCTTTTCTGTTCCTAGATATCAAGCTACACTGCGTTAAGAACAGTTAAAAACTCGGTGTCCACCGGAAATCAACCAGCAAAAACGACCTAATATGTTTCTATTCTCATCATAACAAAAAATAATTGGATTCTATCTAAGAACACTAAGAATATGCAGCTCGGATTATTTACACAAAGAAGAGAAATACATTTTCAAACGTTTTCAAACATCTCCAGTACCCTAATTATTTTATATTCAATACGAAACAAGTTCCATAAAATATTCCAAAAGAAAGAAAGGGTCCCTCCTGAGAAACCTAATGAATAAAATATATTATTCTGCCTACTAACTCTATCACATCTACAATCGATATAATCCATTATAAGAGAAAAGAAGCAACTCACATTAAATAAAATATCTTTCTCCATTGGAGATCATATATTGAAGTGTAAAACGAAATAATGACCAAGTGAAGACATATAAATATTTACCTTATCATTTAAGCATTACAAAGATGAAATACAATTTTCCTAACTCAAGATAATACTAGAACGCTCAAGAATTAACAAGGACAACAAATGTCTGGAAAACCTGAAGTCAAAACCGCTACAACTGCCTTCCATCTCAAAATTGTGGTTCATGGTGACATTCAAGGCAGAATAGTGTAACAGCTTGCTGGTTCCTTTTGCACCGGAGATGTTGAGGTTACTCCGTTCCTACTCTCAGAAGTTAAAGTGGTAAGACCTACAAGACAGTAAATAGTTTGAATTCAGATTTTTCCTTCTCCTAGATTGGCGATGGTATGTATAGGCTGTGCGCTGTCCAGACTACATGGTCCCCAATCTCAGGACAAGATCCAAAGGAATATTGAGCATTAAAATTGGTGAACAGCTTGGCTGAAGGAGTTGCCGGAAGGTTGTCAGTGTTAATAACCAACCGCTTTCGGGGCTTCACTCCACTTCAATTTGCTACTTACTAATAACATTAAAAAATCTGTATTTATGCTCTCTCCAATGATATGGTAATTTACTAAGCGAAACTTAATTGTGGCACAAGGCCGAAAGTAAGGATCGCCAAGTGAGGATCGATCTCACTACTCAGTCGTAATTGATCTAACGTGACAAGCTTGCTAACAATTACACCACGTCTAAGTGCACCTCTCCAATGATATGGCTCTGATTTTTTGTTTGTTTCTTTGTGGGTTTGTTACTAAAGCCGAAAAGGAAATCATAACAGGGAAAAAGAAAAAAGAAATTAAAAGATTACTAATAGTGTGGGGTCTTCATCCACACTCGCCATGATAATAATTATCTCATCACTGTATGTTTGTTAAAAACCTCAAAAGAAAATCATATAACCCTTGAAAGAGGGGAAAAAATGAAAATAATATTAATTATTGAATAATAATAATAATGATGATGATGATGATGATGATGATACTAACAATGATGATGATGATGATAATACTAACAATGATGATGATGATGATAATAATAATAATGATAATAATAATAATAATAATAATAATAATAATAATAAATTATTTTAAATTTTCACAGCAAAGACAAACGAATGTAAACTTTTTTTTTTTTTTTTTTTTTAAACAACGCTATTTTCAACGACTTTAAAAAATAACGGAATTTAATTTACATATTACATTTTATGAATTTATGAAAAGAAAATGCGATCTTTCTAGGAGGAATATCGTGGAATTTACAGATAAATATATAATAAATTATTTTTAAATTTCACAGCAAAGACAAACGAATGTAAAATTTTTTTTTTTTTTTTTTTTTTTTTTTAAACCAGCGTCATTCTCTTTGATTTCCAATCGTGTCTCTGTCTATTTTTGCTTGGCAACCAATTTAGAGAAGGAAAACTCCGAACAACAACCCGCAACTCAAGGTGTTAATCGTGCCGAGGAGTGAATGGCTACTGCGTTATGATCAGCGAACGATCCCCTACAGGCTTCTGGAACCCTGTCTGTAAAGACCGTTACTCAACGTGCCGGGCAACTTTGGGTGGACTTTTGGACCCGTGCGTTTTTCGTGGGATTAATATGAAAATAAAAAATAGAAACAAAACGTCCAGTATGGCTCTTCCAGTGGATAAACAGGGAGCCCGTCCTTCAGGAGGGAACCTACCTGAGGTCGAAAAAATCTGCCATAGGAACAAACTCCTACACAAAGAATGAATCTTCAGGTCCCACAACCAGGATAATTTTTTTGATGGTCCTGTAAATTCTCCAGCTAGATCCATAACCGTAAAATTTAAGGAAAGAAAAAATAAAATGGTCTCGTAAGGAGTACAAAGTTGTTATGACTGCATTCCATGATATGTTACTCAAACCTCAGAAAAACATCACTCGCCAAACATATGACATTTGGCGAGAGAAGGTGGGGACAAACAATTAGATTGTACATAGACAAAAATAAACTAGCCAATGTAAGAAGGGACATCATGCGAAATAACCGATTGACAGAGGCTGAAATTAATGAAAAAAAAAAGAATTACAACAAGAATAGATGAACCAACAAAACATGAAAAGGAACCGGAATCAGGAAAAAAAAGTAATAACATCATTTCAAACCTCAGGTCATAATGAAAAAACCAAAATACACACAAATCACTGTGAAGATAATGCTGAAAATTCAGAAATGTTGGAAAGGTATGATCTTAGTCAGTCACAAGACGGTAATAAAACGAGTTCAAAATTCATCGAACAGAATTATTTCACAGAAAACAAGATTAATATACAAGAAGCCAAGGATGAAATCATGAGCCATATAAGTCAGATACAGAATATTGCAATGGAGGAACGAGAACAACTCCCAAAATTACAACCAACAAAGCATAACCTCAAAACTATTAAGCTCTATAATGCAGCACTCAAATTGATTCTGGATGAAGAAGACACTCATATAAATCTCAATGAAGCAATATATGCATCAGCAATAGCAGCAACAAATAAACTGAACATCAAAGTAAAAAAAAAGGCAGTCTCACAGACATGAAGATCCACCTTGGAAAAGAAAAATAGAAAAAGAAATTGAACACCTTAGAAGTGAATTATCAGTACTCGATGAACTAGCAAGAGGAGTAAATGTAAGAACTAGAAAAGGCAGAAGAGTCGAAAAAAAATACAATATCAGGAATGAAAATGAAGTCCTATCAACTAAAAAAAAAAATAAAGCAAACAATACAACTGAAGGCTCAAAGAATAAGACGCTACGAGAAAAGATCAAGATTCTATAGACAGAACAAGATCTTTCAAACCGATGCAAAGAAATTTTACAGGAAATAGGTAAACAAAGAATTGAAGTGACAGTCCCCCTAAAATGGAAGAAGTTATACAGTTCTGGGGAAAAATATGGGCTTGCCCTAAAGAACACAACGAAGAGGCAGATTGGATTGCGCAAGAGTTAGAACGAATGAAAAATAAACCAGAACAGACATGGGCGGGAATCACAGAAGAAGATGTTAAATGTGCACTGAAAAAAGCACACAACTGGAAATCTCCAGGAATAGATAAAATTCTAACTTCTGGCTATATTATTTAAATACAGCACACAAAAAAACTCGCCAAAGAACTTCAAGAAATGGTTACCGATCCAACTAAAATTCCTGCATGGATGACCAAAGGAGTTACCTTTCTTCTACCCAAAAATAGTGACACAAATATTCCGAAAAACTATAGACCAATTACATGTCTTCCAACAACATACAAACTGTTAACATCTATTTTAACAAAACAGACATATTTCTTCTTGGAAAGAAATGACATACTACCACTTGAACAAAAAGGTGCAAACGAGGCTGCTACGGATGTAAAGACCAATTACTTATTAATAGGATGATCCTGAAAAAAACTGCTTCCGTGGAAAAAAAAAAAAATCTTAGTATTGCCTGGATAGATTATCGTAAAGCATTCGATAGTGTACCACATTCCTGGATCTTAAAGTCTTTAAGTATGTACAAGGTATCACCCGTTATCATCAATTTCATCAAACAATGTATGTCGATATGGAAAACTACACTTTACCTCAATCATAAAAATGGAACCTATAAGTCTGGCGAAATAAACATCAATAGAGGAATATTTCAAGGTGACTCTTTGTCTCCTTTATTATTTTGCATATCACTTATAGCATTAACCAGCCAACTTAACAAGACAGAATGCGGTTACAAAATAGCTCAAAAGAAAATAAACCATCTATTTTACATGGATGACTTAAAATTGTATGCTAGGAATGACAATGAGCTGGAAGGTCTTCTGCAAACTGTAAAATGCTTCAGTGAAGACATTGGAATGAAATTCAATTTGGATAAATGTGCTAAAAAGCTACAGTTTTACGAGGATCGCTACAACAAACTTCCTCTATTAGTTTAGACCCTGCTGTAACAATAAAAGATTTAGAACAAGGAGAAGCTTATAAGTACCTAGGTGTAAATGAGAGTGAAGGAATTCACCATAAGAAAATGAAAGAAATAGTGCGTAAAGAGTACTATAGAAGGGTACGACTGGTATTAAAAACTGAATTGAATTCTCAGAACAGAATTATGGCCATTAATAACCTTGCCATCCCAGTGGTCCAATATAGTTTCAACATCTTGAACTGGACTCTAAATGACATCAGACAAATGGATTCTAAAACAAGAAAGCTTCTTTCTAAGTATAAGATGCATCATCCAAAGGCTGATGTAGACCGTCTATACATACCCCGTAAAGAAGGTGGAAGAGGTCTTATTCAGCTAGAATTGTCATACAAGACAACAACTATTGGCTTACTAACTTACATGGAAACAACAAATGACTGGATGATAAAATTAGTGAAACAACATGAAAACAGAAAGAAAAAAATATTCAATAATAAAAGAAGGCAGTAAATACAAACAACATTTACATTTAGTAGATTCTGTAGTAAATCAAAACAGAAGCCAAGAACCAACTATTGCAGCAAAAGATATGAAAAAAAAGCCAAGGATAAAGCCCTTGAACAGATGAAACAACGCTGGCAAGACAAACCTCTGCATGGCCAATATCCAGAACGTGCAAATAAACCCAATGTTGATAAAGTTAATACTCATCGATGGTTACGAGCATCTGGATTAAAGTCTGAAACTGAAGGCTTTATTCTTGCAGCGCAAGACCAGAGTCTTTTTCACTAGGAATTTTCAGGCAAATATCATACATAATAATGTGGATCCAAAATGCAGGTTCTGTGACAAATACCAAGAAACAATAGACCATCTAATCTCAGGATGTTCTATACTTGCCCCAAATGAATATAAAAATCGTCACGATAGAGTGGGGCAATACTTACACTGGACAATGTGCAAACACTTTGGAAAATGTGTAAGCAAACACTGGTATGAACATCGGCCAGCGCCGGTTACAGAAATAGAAGATGTCACCATTCTATGGGATTATACCATCCACACAGACAGAAAAATTGAAGCAAATAGGCCGGACATTATTGTCAAAAACCAGAAAAAAAAAAACTTGCCTACTAATTGATATGGCTTGTCCAGCGGATTGTAACATAGCAACCAAGGAATTTGAAAAACTATCAAAATACAAAGACCTGGAAATTGAAATAGAAAAAATGTGGAAATTGAAAACAAGAATAATACCAGTGGTAATAGGTGCACTTGGAATTATAAAAAATGGAACAAAACAACACATTGAAAGAATCCCTGAAACCCCAGCTTAAGAGACATACAGAAAATTGTCTTATTAAGTACAGCACACACACTAAGGAGAACTTTGTCTATGTAACGCTAGCAACTTCATCGGAGATAAAAAAAAAAAAAAAAAAAATTAAATGAAAATAAAAAACGACCTGCCTTAGGTCTTTCCGCAGACTTGGTAGGTAGTGTGTCCATAGCAGAAATCGAATAATAATAATAATAATAATAATAATAATAATAATAATAATCATTGGGGATACCGTAGGGCAGAAGAACCAGACAATCTCCTCCAGAGTTCTGGGTATGACAATAAACTTCAAATATAATATTAATAGGCCGCTGACTGGGAGACTAGATTTTTTGAGGAGCATGGAACCCCCTCTTAATTGCTATTGTTCTCAGGTCCACTCTAACCCGGGGTGGTAGCCCCTGTCCAGATATGGGTAGATAGTGAACTCCTAAACAAAAACACTTTGAAAGTATAAAAATACATATTTAAAGCAAAATGACCAACAATACATTTTATAGTAGAATTACTATCGATGCATTCATTTTATAGGAAAATGACCAACAATACATTTTATCTGCAGCTGAAGCCATAAAATTGTGTTCGAAATATTTCAATTAAATTTCTGCATTAAATGACTCATGAGAAGCTGATACGCCGCTAAGCAAACAAATCAATCAATCAACCTCCTCCAGGATGACCTGTTAGTGTTGGCTCTCAGGAGTTGCGACATTGTCATGTCCGTCTTCTCTTTGATGTTGTTTGACCAGTTCCTTCGTTGCCGTTCGCGCTTACGTCTGCCGTCAACAGAGCCTTGCATGATAGTTTCGCAAACGTTGTTATGTCGTGTGACGTGACAAAACTATGACATCTTCCGACACTTAATAGTGGCGAGGAGAGATTCCTGTCTGCCTACGAGACTTTTGACCTTGCTCCGTACATAGTCGTTGGTTTTTGTCCTCCAAATGGAAGATGCAGCATTTCTCAAGCATAAGTTCTCGAACACCGGGATCATTTTTCCTGCTTCAACCAGGAATGTCCAAGTTTCACACCTGTAGAAGAGGGTGGATATGACTAGTGATGGAAGCTGATGTTGAGTTTCCACACCCTGTCCAGATAAAATAAGACTATTGGTGAAATAAGGATAACTTTATTTTGTAAACAATAAATATTTTTATTTCATATTTTTAATATAGAAGCAACATTTTAAACTGCTAATTACTAAGTCGTTTCCTATTTATTCATTTAACTATTTGCAATAACATCTTAGCTTCAGTCACTTTCCCACCGCCATAATGTAATTTCACGGTGTCTTTTCTATAAATATGTTCACAGTAATTGTCTGATTAATAATAATTTAATTTGGTATATAGAATAATATGAACTTAAGCTCACTACTAGGTTGAGGGCTAGTTCTCGTCATTTTATAGTTGAAATGGCGAGATGTAACCGTAATTTCTATGCTAGCAGTTTCTTCTCTCATACTTCTTGCTTTTAAAACTATCTTCCGGCCTTTTACTTTTCCGTCAAATTTGATCTACAAAATTTAAATGCAATGTCAATCGTTATCTTCTGTCTTTTTAATTCATGTTCTTTCATTGTTCTCCCTCCTAAATAATATTTTTTCTCATATTATTTCACACTCAGTTACTGCTTGCGTCTTAGTGACTTTATTGCTTTCATTTGAGTGAAAATCTAAATTCTGTAAGAAGAAAGAGAATTGATATCACAGCAAGCTAAAAATGACCTTTGGCAACTTTCAAATGTGTTAATGAAAATAAATTTCAAGGTATTGAAGACTATATTTGGTTTCTGAAGAGCAGGAGGACATTGATGAGTATGATAAAAGCATTTGTAGACGATAGAATTTTGAAGTGGCCTGCAAAATGGCAGAAGAAAAAGGCAAACACGTCGTTTAATAAAGTTAATAAAAAGATCACATTATAAACAGTAGCTTGTCGCTTACTCAATTAACTTATATATATATATATATATATATATATATATATATGTATATGTATGTATGTATATATATATATGTATGTATGTATATATATATATATGTATGTATATATATATATATATGTATGTATATATATATATATATGTATATATATATATATATATATGTATATATATATATATATATATATATATATATATATATATATATATATATATATATATATATATATATATATATATATATATGTATATATGAAAAAGACAAAAGGAAAACTTATCTTTGCAGATGCATTTCGTCTTCTGTCGGACTTTATGAAAAAATGGATTTTTTTGATTGTGTAATGAGCCAGGTTGTGACAAAAGGTCAATTTTTAACCTTTTCGAAGTGTTTTTACAAGAAAAAAATTTTTGCTGGTCTTAGTTTTCATAGCTTGTCCAAGCTGGTCTAAGCTAATCATATGGTCTTGGCTTGTCATAGCTGGTCCAAACTGGTCAGAGTCGGTCCAAGCTAGTCTTAGCCATGATATCACCAGCACAGAGACGGAACCCTGTAAGTATTTATATAGAAGAGCAAAAATGTTTTTCAAATTTTTTTGGTATAGGATTGCTCATGAATATTCATCAGGTCGGCGGAAAAGTCACTGAACTGTATCACCCCCCACCAAAAAAAAACCCTACCCTCCCTCTACTTACTTTCGTTTATTAGTCTTTGAACTATATCCCCTCATGTACATGAAGCTGTTTGACTTTTTAAAACCAATAATATTTTTGCTCTTTAATACAAATACTTGTCATAAAATAAAATCCTTACATTTGTCTTCATAAAGTCCCTCAGAGGACGAAACGCGTCGGCTAAGATAAATTTTCCTTTTTCTTTTTTTTCATATTCTCCTTTTGCAGATATATTATATCTGAAATGTTTACACACACACACACACACACACACACACACATCTATATATATATTTACACACACACATATGTGTGTGCGTGTATGTAAAACAAGGACTGTTTAAACCTTAAAAGAGATGGTCACCAGTATATTACTGGAGGATAATGCGTTTAAGACGAGAAGATTTTGTAAATAAAGTGCTCAATATTAAGAAATACGACATTAATAGTAAATAAATATCTTAAATGTCTTATCTCTCGACTCAGAGTTTCGCAAAGGTAAATCCGCATATTAGAGACAAGATAAATCAATTAAGGATTGTAGTGTTAATTGATAACTATCAGTTAACTAAAGATGTGTGGTAATTAACAACTACGTTAACGGTTCTAACACCATCCAACAATGAAAGGTAAGACAAAATGGCAGGAGATGTTGAGGGTTAAGGAAGGTTGCTGAAAGGTTACAGTAGGGACGATACTCCAACTCTAACTTTTCATTTACTCAAAAAAAAAAAGAAAAAGTATAATGCCAAAATATTAAATACCATGTTTTCATAAATAAATATTATTTTTCTTCGTCCTCTAATTGATTGCAGTCTAAAAAGATCAAAAACTTTAAAGACATATACATATGAAATAATGATTCATTCAACATTATTGACTTAATCTATGCAATTTTTGCAACATGAGCAAGCTTTAAAGAAAAAAGTATTACACAAGAGAAATATCAAAAATACATATCCAGTCTTTAGCAAAAATTCTCTTTGACAATAATGCGCAGAATATTTAAAGTGTCATCATGAGACTTGGTGTTCTTTGTTAGATAAAACATTTAACGAAATATGTCGCTAAAGTGTATGCAGTAAATGTTGAAAAATCAAGTTCTTACCGAGCGAATTTGGCTTATCGAAAGAGCGTCTCGAAAAAAATCTTTATGATAAATGAAAATGAATAATTGAACGAGTTAATTAAGTCGTTGATCGTTTAAGTACTCGTCACACGGACGTTATGTGGTGGGAATTTTTAATCACTAAGATAAAACATGTTCCTTTTAAAACCTTAATGCGGTAAAGACTGGCTGATATTACCACTGAGCAGACCCTAAACCTGCTGAAATCCTGACGTGTAGACATACTCTCAAAGAGTCTCCCTATCCCAAATGTCTTTTGGAACTAAAGCTCATTCGAGACCTTAGTAAGTGTAGGGGGAGATAGCTGGCAAATTTGGGCTAGGAAACCGCAACGAACGTGGAGAAAAAAAAGAGTCCAATGGTGCACAGCCAATGACCAGGTAATAGACAAAACCTGGTTCCAAGAACATTCAAGACGATTATGGACATGGAGAAGCCCAGGAAGAAAAATTAAAAAAACGAATTGACTGCATAACCATTAACAAAAGATTCAAGAATGCAGTTGTTCACTGCAAAACCTATGCAAGTATCGACAGCGGAAGCGACCACCTTCCTGTTATATGTCAACTTGGAATGAAACGGAAGAAACCTAATGCAGCACCCAGATTGCAATACAACAGACTCCAGAACAACCCGAACCTGAAGGAAAAATATATGGACAATGTGAAAAGAAGATACAAGAAACAAAATGGAAATAGAAACTCGAAATGAGACACACTAAGAAAAGCTTTAGTGATATCAGCAAACGGGATCATTCGAAAGGAGAATAGACGAATGGATCACAGATGAAATTCTCGACATGATACAAAGAAGACAGAAAATTTTGCCATGATATGAAGTGGAATACAGGAAACTACAGAATGAAATAAAGAACAAATGCAGGCAGGCTAGAGAAGAATGGCTTAACGAACCATGTGCAGAAATAGAATTAGTATCATAGATAAAGGAGATATGTATAAAATAATAAGGGAACTAGCAAGACAGAGGACATGCTCTTCAACATGTTGCCTATTAGAGAAAGAAAACTTTCTTCAGCGCTGGAACGACTATATCGGAGATCTCCTCCAAGCCGAAAGAGAACAAGCGGCATTACACAAAAATACCGAAGTGGAACCTACACTGGCCGAATTGAACAGAAACAAAGCGGCAGAGCCAGACGGAATTGTAATAGAGATGCTAGCAGCCTTAGATGATTTCGGCATAGACAAGATTACAGAAATAATAAATGAAATCTACAACAGTGGCGATATACCGTAAGACGTAAGTAGATGTATTTTCATAGCACTGCCTAAGAAACCAGGTGCAAACGAATGTGAACTCCAATGAACAATCAACCTAATGAGCCACATAACAAAACTCATCATCCGTATTCTGATGAATAGAGCACCCAGCAGAGCCAGGTCCAATAGGATAAGAATAGTGCGGGTTCGTTAAAGACACTGGAACAAGGAATGTAATATTCAAGCTCAGAATATTATCAGAAAGAGTAATGCAAATGCAGAAGGATGTGCACCTGTGTTTTATAGACTACGTAAAGGCGTTCAACAAAGTACGCCACAAAGATCTGTTAGAGTTGCATAGAAACCTTGACACATTCGGGAAAGACAATACAATAATCAAAACCTCTACTGGCAGCAAACGTCTTGCATACAAATAAGTTCAGCAGATATACAAAAATAGAAAGGGGGTGTAAAGCAACGATGTGCCTCCTCACCGGACTTATTTAACCAATACAACGAGGCAACATTTAGAAAACTGGAAATCCTACCAGAATTCATCATTGGCGGCCGCAATCTTAAAAAACACAATATATGCAGACACGGGAAGAATACTACAAAACCTCCCACAGAAGTTAGCGAAGGAGAGTGAGAAGAAGGAACTAAGCATAAACTACAAGAAGACAGAATTAATGGTCATCGGCAAAAAGATGAGCCCAAAATGCAATTTATAAGTCGGGGTTATTAAAATCAAGCAGGTACAAAAATGTAAATATCTGGGAAATGAAAAGACGGAAAGTTCGACACTGAGATCCGAAGATGTATTTTGATGGCCAAAGACGCATTCTAAAAGCTAAGCAGTTTAATAAGAGACAGGAAAGTTTCGTTGGAAACAAAGAAAAGAGTACCGAACTGTTACATGATATCTGTCCTCCTGTATGGCAGCGAATGCTGGACAAGCTCCTCAAAGATGAAGAAGTGACTTGAAGTAATAGAAACGTAGTTTTACAGAAGAATGCTGAGGATACCATGTGCTGAACATGTGAGCAACAATGAGGTTTTGGAGAGAATGGAAACAAAGAAGAAACTTATATTTAACATCAGAGAAAGACAGCTGAAATTACTGGGACACGTAACGAGGAAGTGAGGCTTGGAAAATCTGATACTCACAGGGTGGATAGAGGAAAAGAGGGACAAGGGAAAGCAACGTGTGACATATTTTATGGTCTTGAGCAAGTGGATGGCAGAACAGTGTCTGGGAGAAATAACAAAAAGGCGAAACCTATTAAGAACTACAAGTGGCAGGAGGAGGTGGAGAGCCATGACCGCCTACGTCCTGAAGGGATACGACACATAAAAGAAAATATTCGATGCCATCGCAAAAGATGCTGGAAGAGCGGTTCCTTGTATCGCTCTAGAAAATAACTGACTCCTGCGGTGATGCTCTATCTTTTATAAGAATCAGATTAGACCAAGAACGAATTATTGCTGACATATTTGGGCTGGTGCTCTCTAATCCTCACCGTACGGCCTCGACAAAGTTCAAAGGCGCTTACACGGCCTTTGTGGTAATAGAATTATTCAATTCCTGCAAATATTTTATCCTTTTTTATATCGTTATTACTATGGCTGATATACGGACGCGTTACATTCCTTAGTGCAACCAGCTCAGATCTTCACAGCGAGTATCAGCTATGCCGTGTTCATGGTAACAAACCATCCGTATTCCATTCGTGTTCCTTTGATTAAAAGTAAGTTTCACTCCGGCAACTTCTTCCTCAGAACTGTTACTTGTGATGTAACAAAAAAGATATGAGAGAATCCATTATAAATTTGACAACTAAAATCTTGATCCTTGGTCCAAAATATAAATTTTGATTATTCAGCACTAATAAAACTTCATTACTTTCTTTTTCCAATCCTTAGAATTTACTCAGTAACAAATCTACCTTGAATGGCCCTTGATTTTGTATTGAGTGGAAATAAATCTTAAAATATTGTTAAAATATAATCATATTTAACATTCTTGGAATTTTTTTTAAATTGCGTCCAGAAAAGACGATACTTATAAGAAAACTAACAAAAAATAATGAAAAGAACGAAAACACAAAGACAATGTAAATATATGTGTCTATGTGTTTTATACTTTTATTTAGGAAATATATATATATATATATTTATATATTTATATATATATATATATATATAAAATATATTGATTTATGATATATCACAAACTAAACTCACCCTTGTGTCGTCTCAAAAAAAGGACCTCCAATCGATTGTGAATTGGGGCAATAAAAATTGGCTGGCCAACTTCAACACTTCTAAAACAAAACTGCTCTCTATTAATCACCACAGAGATCCTTCCCTTCCCTCCATTAGAATGTCTGACGCTCAACTTCTCGAGAGCAACTCTCTGCGGCTTCTCGGTCTCACGTTGACTGCTGACCTGAGATGGAACAAATACATTGAGTCAATTGCTTTGTCCACCGCAAGGAAAGTTGGCTCCCTGAGCCGCGCCAGGAAATTTTTCTCCCGGAATCGATCCTCCAGATCTACAAATCAACAATTCGCCCTTGCATGGAGTATTGCTGCCATATATGGTCTGGAGCCCTTCTGTTTGCCTCGGGGTTCTTGATAGGCTCCAGAGGCGGATATGCAATATAATTGGCCCTGTTCTGGCATCTCGTCTACAGTCACTTTCTCACAGACGCGCCGTCGCCTCTCCTCTGTCTGTTTTACAAATACTTTCATGGAAATTGCTCCGAGGAGCTGCATTTCGCTGGTTCCCAGACTTCATGAGTTCAAGCGCCCTACGAGGCTGGCATCCCGCTCTCACCCTTTCACTGTCGAAACTCCTAAATGTAGCCGTCTCTTCTACTCCAATAGCTTCATGTCTCGCACCTCTCGCCTGTGGAACTCCCTTCCCTATTCCAGTTTCCCTGAGAGCTATAATCTCCAGCTATTCAAATGTAATGTCAATCGACATCTCCAGTTGCCTTGATCTATCCACCCTTCTCCTCATCCTTTCTTCTATCACTCCTATCTGATCTTGCTCTAAATTTTCTGTAACCCCTTGCGTCCTAGTGGCTTCCCGCCTTGCTTGGGGTGAAATGTTAAAAAAAAAAAATAAATATCGTCCAAAACTAAGGGACAAAATTTTAAAACCTAATATTTGTTAGAAATAACAACTGTGAATCTTTTGAAATTTTGACAACTGGTAGTCGTTATCATCCATAATAACATACTAAAATTTGAATCATTTTAAAAGGATAGAAAAAGAATTATAACAATTATTTATTTATTTTTAAAATAGGATCGTCCAAAAGTAAGGGACAAAATTGAGAAAAACAATGTAAACAGTATGCTATATTCAAATTTTTTGATTTCCTCTAAAGAATAAGTCTTTTAGTCATTTGTAAACGTTGCATCAATTGGCACCATGGCGAAACGCCAAAAACTTGATTACTCTGTGAGACAAGCTATTTTGAAGCTACACAATTCCTCACACCATTAGAGAGATTTCAGATTTTTTTGAAACGTTCCAAGAGTGTTGTAGGCAGGGTTGTTAAATCCTACAATGATACTGGCAAAAAAGTTAGTGCTTTTAAAACCGGCAGACCCTGCAAAACTTCGGCAAGAGAAGATCGAATAATGCAGCGTATGTCATTAAAGAACCGTTTTTAAGTCTTGCACAGAAATTAAAAAAAAGGGTTATGAATAGTACCTCATGTGTTAATGTGTCAAGACAGACTGTTTGTAGACGACTGCAAGAAATAGGGCTGTTTAATCGAACCCCAGGGAAGAAACCACTTGTTAGTTCGAAGAATAAGAAGAAGAGATTAGAGTTTGCAAACAGGTATGTAATTTGGACATATGAAAATTGGGCAAAAGTATTTTTTTTGATGAAAGCAAGTTTAATTTATTTGAAATGATGGAAAAAACCAATGTAAAGAGACGTATTGTGAAAGATTAAGATGCAAATTTTCTAAGAAAACTGTCAAGTTTGGGGCGGAAGCGTCATGGTATTTGGAATGTTTTCTAGCCAAGGTACAACGCCTCTTGTCCGGTTACAAACTCGTGTAAACGCGCAGATCTATAAAAACATTGTTCAAGATCATGTTGTGCCAATCATACAGAATTCAGGTTTCGATAGGGCTACCTTTATGCAAGATAATGCCCCATGTCAAAAGGAAAAGGTGGTAATGAGTTACCTTAGCGAGCAAGATTTAAAATTTGGAACCGCAAAGTCCTGACTTAAATCCAATAGAAAATCTTTGGAAGACCTTAGGAGGTGAAAGTTATGGAAAGAAATCCCACTAACACGGAGGATTTGTGGGTGAAGCTTCAAGAAGAATGGTCTAAAATTAGTATCGAGGATTGTCAAGAACTGATTCGTTCTTGTAGTCGAAGATGTGCAGCTGTCATTGAGAGCAAGGGCTCATTTACTAAATATTGATTGTACATATATTTTTATTTATTTTTTGCCGTTTTCAAGAAGAATTGTCTTTTCTCAATTTTGATTGTTACTTTTGACGTTCCAAATTTAAAAAAAAAATAAATAAAAAATTTGAGCAAGGGCTAATTTACTAAATATTGCAAATGAAAACAAAATTTTTAATATTTATTTTTGCCGTTTAAATTTTTTTTCTCAATTTTGTCATAAACTTTTGGACGATCCTATTTTAAAATTAAATAAATAATTGTTATAATAAAATTTATCCTTTCCAAATGATTCAAATTTTAGTATGTTATTATGGATGATAACGACTACTAGTTTTTCAAAATTTCAGTACTAAAAGTGAAATTTACAAAACAAATAACAAACATTTATAAAAAATTACAAAATTTTTTTTACGATATACAAATTGTTAAAAATATATATCTCAACTAAATTCATATTTTTTTTAAATTTTGAACCGACTATCAAGGCAGATTTTTGATATAAAAACAAATTTGTTTTTTTTGAAGACAACAGTTCATTTTAAAAATTTTTGTTCCCTGATAATGACAAAGGAATGAGCAAAAAATGAAAATAAATAGTTCATATATTTCAAAATTTAGCAACGAAAAATTTAGGGCCTTCGTAAAAAATCGGAAACAATTTTAAATAGTTTAAATGTCGAAATAAAAATAATAAAAAAAATGACCTATCTCGGACGATCATGATGGTTTTTCCCTAATTCTTGTTTATACCTGAAGCATAAGTTCAAAAAATATGATAAATAAAATATAACATGAAATATCAAAAGACATTAAATGAGATAAAAAATCTCAATATTTTATGAGTTCTCACCAGACAAGATAAAAGTCAACCGTTTGCAATTGAAATATTTTTCATAAACATTTTTTAGATTCATAACCGTCAAAATAGATTTAAATATATGTAATAAAAAAAAAAAAAAATAAACAACGTAGAAACGTTTACAAAATCGGGTCACATATCCAACCTTCTCACCAGCAAAAACGCGTGTTCGTCCACCAATTCATGAATGTTTTTTATAATCCATTACATTATGAAAAAAAAACTGTTTCTGTTCATAAAGAGAATATATTATGACGCCATTTTCAGTAAAAAAGAACATTAGCAAAGATTTTGGTCAATAAATATTTATTTTTTACTAATCATTTTTTTAATTTTTCTTCGATAAGAAAAAAAAAAAAACGAACTATTTTTTTCGAAATCTTTCTTAAAAAATAAATTTTCAGGAAATTAAAAAAAAACAGACTTTGAAAAATTGTCTTTTATGGCAAAAATGTTGAACTTTCAGGCCTTAAAAACATTTTAATAATTTAGATATTTAAGTTTTTTCTAATTTTTGAAAAAGAATTATAATTAAAAAATGAATCTATGTCCATCGTCTTTAATTTTTTGGATTTTTCATTGACGAGAAAACGGTGATAACAATGTTTGAAATCAATTTTAAAATGACATATATTTAAATTATCTACAATTAAATTGATTTTTTTCTCAGTATTAGAATAATTTCTTGAAATTAGAAATTAATTGCAAAGAGTAAAAATCAATGTAGTTTGAAAAAAACAGAAAAAAATAAAATTAAAAAAAAAAATGTCCGTTACGATTTGATTATAAGATATATTGATGAATTACATGAATATTTTTGAATGAATTTAAATTAATTCAGAAATGTTATAAAAAGAAAGACAAGGAAAAAAATGAAAGAATGTTTTACGATAAAAAGAATTTTTTTAAAAAAAAAAATAAAAGTTGAATAATGAAAAAATATGTTTTTTATTGATTTGAGGGATAAAAAACAAATAAATCAATATAAATTCATAAGAGAACCAAGACATATTAAAATGATTAACCCACAATAATGCTGGCAGCAGAAATTTTTTAATCCGTCAAAACAAAAGGAAACAGAGACAAAAAAAGGTTTTATCATAAAATTTAGAGACCAATAAAAAAAGATGGTGAGAAAAATTTTTTTTTTTTTTAGTCTTAATAAATATAGAATTGCCTATATTTTGTCATCGGAAGGTTTATAAGTTTATGTAAAAATATTTGGATATACTTTAATATATATGTATAAATATTATATTTTATATTGTTTTAGAGTTTATTTCAAGCTTTGAATTAATCTTCAAAATAAATAATTGATTTTTTCTTCTCAACGAATGGATTGAAAATTTAAAAAGTTTTTTTTACGAAACATGAAGTCTTCTTTTTTTGAATATAACATCAATCAGCTAAGAACAAATTCTATGTTTGTATAGAATCTTAAAACAACACAATAAATAAAATTTGGACACATACGCGCAAAATTTCAAATTTAAATAAATGATATATTGAAATCAATACCCAGATTTGACAGTCTGTTTGATGCTAAACTTTTGGCGTGAATTGCGTTTTAAACAAAATAGGTTTAAATTACAAAAAAAGTGTTGATATTCATCCTGACCAAATTTTAAGGTCAAGAAGGTGACTACTATGAAAAAACCTATGCCTGGCTGGCAATCTGGACTCTGCACCATGAAAAACACAGAGTAAAAAAGCCAGTCATAAATTTTTCAGACAATATCTTCGAAATAAAATCACCCAAAAAATCGAAAAATGAAATAATTTATTATTATATAAACGGGGCGCATTTAAAGCTGAAAAAAAAAAAAATTCTTAAATTTAATTCAAAGATAAAACGGAAGGCAAAAGAATTATGGCATTCATTTTAAAAAAAGGAGAAAAACCCATGAAGGAGCAAAAGATTTTTTTAAAAACCGTTTTGAATTAATGGTTATTTGCCAATGGCAAATTTTATTGAATAAATTTGATCTTTAATATTTAAAGATATTTTTTTATAATTTTAATTTATATACATTATATTAAAATGAGATGTCAGATTTAAAACAAAATTTAGACGACAATTTGATACCGCACCAATTATATATATTTAAATAAATAATTATATTTATGCTCTACTTTTGAATCGAGCACTATTTTTTAAAAATATATGAAAAATATACATTATTAAGTTTCTAAATAATAAAAAATCTATTAAACAATAGACATGAGTTAACGAGTTTTTTGCCGACATCATCAAATTTTTGCATTGAATAATTAGCATAAAAACAAACAAACAAATAAAAAAAATAATTTTAAAATCCATAGCCCTAATAAATAGTTTAAATACCCTACAAAAAAGATAACCCTTTATGAAGTCGTCAAAAAACAAACGTTACAGCAGTTTTTATATACACAAAACCCTTTCATAAAAAAATAAAATAAAAAAATAAATAAATCTCCATAGACACGTAAACCAGACTAGACGAAAACATCTTCCGTTTTAAATTTAGACAATTAACCTTACCTTGACTTGACATCTATGAATGTAACTCTATACTGATACAAATTTTTAAAACATTCAACACCCCTTTATTTAAACATTTGGAATCATATTTTTTAAATAAATAATTATATTTATGCTCTACTTTTGTATTTCACTATTTTAAAAAATAATATTAAAATATTAAAAATTTTGGAAATAACGAGTTATTTTAAAAACATTTCACACACACACAACACACACACACACACACAATTCAATTTAATTCAAATATATTTATATTATTTTACGAAATCGTTCTTTTATTGAAACATTATCATACTACTCCAAATGTTATGTCTATTTTTAAAAAATATTTCTCAGAGAGCACGTCTTTTTTTAAATCTCTCGAATAGGCCGGTAGACTGAAAACTTTGTTTAAATTCCCACTTGATTAAAATATTTTATTTAAAAAAAGAAACAGGGCATTTCAAATATTATCCAGAAAATAACTCTAGTGGGATAGATAGAAAGAGAGTGAAAAAGAAAAATCGATTTTAATTTGTTTTTTTCACGTGAAACAAAATAACTGAATTTATGAAACCAAAATGAATAATTAAATGATTAGTTGAAGCAACCTTCCCCACTTTCTTTTCACCAACATTAGCAGAAGGTGCCAGGTAAATTTTCACTAAAAAGGAATACACACATTTTTGGGAATTTACAATACGCGTGGTATATATATATATTTATCTTTTATATATATATATATATAAATATACTTTTTCTCAATGAGAATCGATCGAGTTTTTATTCGTATTTGTTTAACAACAAAAATGGGGGAGAAAATACCAAAAGGTTTTAATAAAATTAAATTTTTTTTTTCAAAAGCGTCCAGCTGGCAGAATAACAATAATAAAAAAATAAAGCAGGTTGTAAAGCAGGTTGTAATACAAACCCTGCAAACTAACTGAAATTAAGCTGGTATTTATATAGAAATACTTCCACTCAGGTACCAGCAGCCAATCAAAGCCCAAGCAATGGACTATCCCACTTTAGCATAATGAGATGCTCCATTGCACCATAAATAACTCTCTTCCTCAATGTTGAATCATTATTCTCTCAGCTTGCTCCACAATTGAGTGTTTATCTTGGCCACGTGATTGTTCGACATGGCGCTGCGATCAGGATTTATGACACCTGAAAATTGGGAACTCTTCTTCATTGAAGCAGGCATATCCACCGACTCGGCCAAAACTCATGCAACAAGGTTTGCGGACGAGAAGCTGACAATCGAGAGCCTTCAAATGCTGGATCGATCTATGCTTAAGGAGCTGGGAGTCACATTAATGGGAGAAGCCCTGTGTATCATCAAGCAGGCTAAGGAATCCACCACCCAGACAACCCGCATTCAGGCACTAGCAGCCAAGCCTCCTCATCTCAATCTCGAGATGACACCACAGCAATTCAGGAAGTTCCGAATTGACTGGGATGTCTTTACCAAGATGACAAATATGCCAAACTCCCAAGCTAATATTCACCTATACAATTGTGCTGATGAGGCTGTGCAAAACGCCATAATCAACACACACCCTGACTTCTTTACCACTGATCCAGATAATCTACTTGACATGGTAGAAGTGTTGGTCACCCAGAGGTCAAGTCCTATTGTCCATCGCCTTGCTTTTGCCTCCATGTCTCAGGATGCTGATGAGCCAATACAAAGTTACCTTGTCCGCCTCAGAGCCGTAGCCGTTGATTGTAACTTTACCTGCCCCTCGTGTGAACATGACCTGTCTGATATATACATCAAGGACCAGATCATCCGTGGAATAGCAAATGACACACTCCAGGCTGACCTACTGGCCAAAGCTGGGGCACTTAAATCCCTTGAACAAAATATCCGTCATGCTGAGGCATTTGAATCAGCATTGCGGGACCAAACCTCAATGGCCAGTGCTTCAGATACAGCTGCTGCTCGGCTATCAACATACCGCAGACAGAAGGGTACACCACAAGCCAACGAGGCGATCCGTACCAGCACCTATTGCAACTGCAATGTTAAACCAAACCACCAGGCTTGCTTAGGTTGTGGCAGCCACCAGCATGGCACCTCAGGAACTGAATCACGCCGGCTAAAATGCCCAGCATGGGGACAAACATGTAGTAATTGTGGGAAGCCCAATCACCTATCGAGGGTATGCCGGGCTAAGAAACCAGCTCAAGCGGTCAGGAAAAGCCTAGAGGCTAATGAAGCCGCCATGGACACACTTATCGCCCACATCACATTCAATCAAACGACAGGCACGTATACATCTAAAGACACAGGCCAGATAAGGGAAATTGATGCATATGTTGTTCCATTTTCGCCAAAACCGGATCCCAGACAAATTAAGAATATCCCCAGAAATCACAGCACTAGGATGACAATCTTTCCTGACAGTGGGGCCACCATATGTCTCGGGGACTTAAGCACCTTCTGAATATGGGGCTCACTATCAATAACCTCATTCCATCAAGAAAAGTCGTCCGAGCTGTGGGAGGCTTTACGCTTGTATGTCAGGGTTGGCTCCCCGTGGAATTCATCGTCCAAGGAAGAACAACTAAACAAGCCCTATACATATGTAAAAAGATTCAGCGGCTATACTTCAGCAAAGCAGCCTGCATTGATGTAGGGATACTGTCCAAAGACTTCCTGAAGCCAACAACTACAATATTACCCCAAACAACAATGCAACACATGCCCTCGACAAGCACACATGAAAAAATCGGACGTGAGCCCTAAACAATGCAAAGTCGAGGGACAACTTCCAACACGCCCCAAAAAACTCCCTTTTCCCCCAACAGAACAAAACATTGATAGGCTCAAGAATTGGCTATTGAATCAATTTGCCGAAACGGCGTTCAAGAACAATGGTGAATTCCACCGATGTCTGGCCCCACTGCACATATACACCTCAAAGAAGGAGCAGTCCCCAAAGCCAGACATAACCCAATTTCCTGTGTTTTTCACTTCAAAGAGCCCGTAAAACAGGCCCTTTGGGAAGATGTGAAAAGGGGTATCATAACCCCAGTACCCGTTGGCATGCCCACTGATTGGTGTAGCACTATGGTAATTACCGCCAAAAAAAATGGCAAACCACGAAGAACCATAGACTACCAACACTTGAATTCACAGTGCAAACGGGGAAACACACCATACAGGGTCACCATTCCAGCTAGCACTACAAGTGCCACCTAAACAAAAAGAAAACAGTGTTGGATGCTGTTGATGGATATCACTCCATCCCCTTAGATAAAGAGTCCCAGCCACTCACCACCTTCATCACAGAATGGGGAAGGTTCATGTACCTGAGAATGCCACAAAGTTACCTAGCATCTGGCGATGCCTACACCCGAAGGTATGATGAAGTAATAAAAGACATCCCCGCAAAGTAAAAATCGTGGATGACACCCTACTCTATGACTCTGACATCGAAGGAGCCTTTTTTCACACCTTCGATTTTCTCCTCCATTGTGCAAAAAACGGCATCGTAATAAATAGAGAAAAATTCCAATTTTGCCAAGACACGGTGCAGTTTGGGGCCTCCAAATAACATCTTCTGGTGTAACCCCTTCTAAATCCATGCTGGAGGCAATATTGAGCTTCCCAATACCAAAACACTCACCGATGCCAGATCATGGTTTGGGCTGGTCAACCAAGTCGCTTGGGCATACTCACTAAGCCCAGTCATGCTTCCATTTCGTGATCTCGTAAAACGAGACTCACACTTTACATGGAATAAAAGCCTTGAGGATGCATTCCAGCAGTCAAAGAAGGTCATAGTTGACTTAGTCCGAAAAGGCATCGCAACATTTCAAAAGAAAGAATAACCTGCCTTGCCCCAGATTGGAGCAAAGACGGAATGGGCTTCCTACTTCTGCAGAAGTATTGCTCATGCACCACTGACAAAGCCCCAGTTTGCTGCCCTGAAGGTTGGCGCCTGATATTTGCTGGTAGCAGATTCTGCATTGATGCTGAACGCAGATATGCACCTATTGAAGGCGAAGCAGCAGCAATTGCATGGGCATTGGAAAAATGTCGGATTTTTGTAATGGGTTGCCTGAATCTCATAGTGGTTACAGATCATGAACCACTAAAAGGATTATTCGGAGATAGAGACCTTAGTAAAATCCAAAACCCCGATTATTCAGGTTAAAGGAGAAAACCCTCAGGTACAGATTCACCATTCAGCACTGCCCTGGGAAATGGCACAGAGCCTCCGATGCTGTCTCTCGTAACCCAGCAGACATCTCACAGGCACTCCTAAATGTATTCACTGCTGAACCCTCTCAATCAGACATCATAGAGTCTGACAACATGGATGACTGGGTCAAATCAACAACCTTATTAGCAACATTCGGTGCAAATGACAACCTGGAGCTCATCTCACCAGACGTTATCCGTACGGCGGGACGCAGCGACCCGCAATACAAAAAAAATTAATTGAAGTAATACAAAACGGATTCCAAAGAACGCGCATCCTCACTGCACCTGAAATCCGCGAATATTGGGAAGTGAGGCACCGCCTAAGTGTTGACGACGGGTTAGTGCTCTTAGATCAAAGAATTGTTATCCCCACCTCACAACGCGCAAAAATATTACATAGCCTACATTCTGCACATCAAGGCGAAGTTGGCATGAAGGCACGTGCCAATGAATCTGTTTATTGGCCCGGGATGAATGCTTCAATTCGTAACATTAGAGCAGGTTGTACGTTCTGCTCAAAAATTGCCCTGAGTCAACCAAAAGAGCCAATCAATTTGACACCATCTCCTGATTGGCCATTTCAGCAAATCGTCATGGACATCTTCCATGTTGGAAACCATGGTTACTTAGCATGCGCTGACAGGTTAACGGGCTGGCTGAATCTATACCACTTGAGCCACGGAGAAGCTAATGCCTCAAGGATTATTTCGATTTGCCGAGACATATTTCAAACCTACGGCGCTCCTGAGGAACTCAGCAGTGATGGTGGGCCACCCTTCACATCTCTTCCATTCAAGCAATTTTTGCAAGACTGGGCTGTTAAACAAAGGTTATCATCTGCTGGTTACCCACAATCCAATGGTCGAGCAGAGCTCGCTGTCAAAACAGCCAAAAGAATCATAAATGGCAACACAGGAGCCCAAGGATCGTTGGATAATAACCGTGCAGCAAGAGCCATCCTCCAATACAGGAATACGCCTATTCAAAACATTGGGCTATCCCCTGCTCAACTACTACTCCACCGCCGACTACGTGACTACATACCATCCCACCCCACACTCTATAAGCCACACGCGAAGTGGATAACCGCAGCCCAAAATCGTGAGATAAGTCTGTCCCGGCGGAACGCTCGTCTCATAGAGAGATACAACAGAACAGCACACACTTTAAACCCCCTTCAAAAAGGACAAATAGTGGCACTACAAAGACCAACAACCCGTCGATGGGACACAACAGGTCAGGTCATTGAAATCCTCCCCAACCACCAATACCGTATCAGAGTTGACGGATCAGGTAGAATTACCTTACGAAATCGCCGATTTCTCAGGAAACTGGATACACCAACAATTCCAGTTCCAAGACCTAGTGCCTTACCTGAGATCCCTACACCATTGCCACAAACATTCGACGCTGGAATACCATCAAACACTGCTCAGCCGTCTACAATAACACGGACAAAAACCCTCGGGCATTGTCCAGACTACTTCCACACAACCAGCCAGGTTTAAAGGAACAAATCCCTCCCCAAAGGCCACTACCAACACGCGATGGGGGGAAGGAGATGTAGAATAACAATACAATAAACGACACTTACCGGCGTAAGAGTTCCAGCTAGCGTCCAGCTGGCAGACAAAAATAAAGCAGGTTGTAACTTAATACAAACCCTGCAAACTAACTGAAATTAAGCTGGTATTTATATAGAAATACTTCCACTCAGGTACCAGCAGCCAATCAAAGCCCAAGCAATGGACTATCCCACTTTAGCATAATGAGATGCTCCATTGCACCATAAATAACTCTCTTCCTCAATGTTGAGAAATCAAAGAAATCATTTTTTATTTTTCAAATCAAAATTTTTGACAAGCAATAGTCTCTTGAAGGAAAAAAAGATACGACCAAAAACTAACCATCAAAACTCAGGTTCCAGATATTTCACAACTTTTACTGGTTGCTTTTTAATCTTGCTGAGGAGTCGCTTGCGGTCGCCAGGAAGAAGGCGTCCATGATGCCCCACCAATGGTACCAATTATCGGACTGGGGATAAACATCAAAATGTTTACGTTGAATCCATAAGCAATTTGGGAAAAAAGATTGAAAAAATTATTTACGAATAATTATAATTTAAATTCAGTAAATACAAATTGATTTATTATCGAAAAAAAAGCTGAATTTGGTGGCTTTTAATCGGGTTCACGTTAAAACAAGAAACCATAACAGAAATTGTGCCAATCGCTT
The DNA here is from genome assembly GCA_903632075.3 of Acanthosepion pharaonis. Taxonomy (NCBI): domain Eukaryota; kingdom Metazoa; phylum Mollusca; class Cephalopoda; order Sepiida; family Sepiidae; genus Acanthosepion; species Acanthosepion pharaonis. The sequence goes on from CAHIKZ030003202.1 coordinate 96,185, forward strand.
TTCATAGAATAGTGTTGTTTTCTTATAAATTAAACTTCTACACATGGTGATGCAATTTTCATCGCTGATGAAGATATAAATAATATTTCGAAATAGTCGTAAGTTTCTATTTCGACCATATTCGGGATCATCGAATCAATGCGAACGATCCTTTCTTTAGTTGTATAGTATGTGCTTCGCCAAGGCTAGATACGGTTTTGAATTAAGAGTTTTTTCTCCTAGACTGGTTGCCACCAAAGGCTATAGAACCCAGTCTGTTAAGGATTTGACCATATTCGGGATCTTCGAATCAATGCGAACGATCCTTTCTTTAGCTGCATAGTATGTCCTTCGCCAGGGCTACATACAATTTTGAATTCAGAGTTTTTCTTCACCCAGACCGGTTGCCACCCAAGGCTATTGAACCCAGTCTGTTAAGGATTTGACCATAGTCGGGATCATCATACAGTTTTGAATTCTTTTTTTCCTATACCGGTTGACACACAAGGCTATAAAACCCAATCTGTCCTGTTATTCACCCATAGCTGGGGGAAGAAGAGGATTCATACCTTTCCTAAGGGTATTAGCATGTAAGTGAATGCAATGGAGCTGACTGGAATTCGAAGTCGGCTCTCCGATTCTTCAATCCGAGCCACATCTGTAACTTCAGCTTTTAGTGACTGAAGCCATCAATGTTCCAACAATTAGTCCTTTTTCGAAATCGTTAAAATAGTTAAATAAAAAGTGGTCCTTCCATTATTTTATACGACCTATATATATATATATATATATATATTGCGAGACATCTACAACAACATCCCTGTCTACATTCACAATATAAAATATTACTGATCGACAACACAACTATCCTACACTAAGAATATAACAAATTCAAACTACAGATCCTCGAAGCAATCTATATTAAAAAATTAAAGCCGCCACTGAGCAGAATCAACTATGAATACTGCAATAATAATCTGAAATGCCTGTAAAGGAACTGTTTTTCACGCTTTAATGTGCTCATGACCGTGACATTATAACACTGAAGAAAAAAAATCCATAATGAATAATATTTTCACGTTCTAATGAACGCTAAACACGACTTTCAACCATTGCAGCTGAATTTAAGATTATTTAATGCTATTACATGTTCTTCTGATACCTCATTAAATATTCTTTCATTAAAACATTGATTTTAGGAAGTGGGGCGCGTCGAGCACTTTTCAGCACTCCATCCTACACGCATTTATGTACTCAAAACGTACAAATAATACACGCTTAGGGAAAACAAATAAACAAAAAACTAACGCTTGTCCCCAATTCCCCATTTCTTCCCCCACGGGAATCAAAATCATAGTTCGTTTTTTTTTCTTTCTTATAGGCACTTCATAAATGTTTTAGGCATACGACCTTATCAGATTGAAAAACCTGTTCTCGTATGATCACCGATGTTAAGCAACGTCAAGCTTTGTCAGTACCTAAATGGGTGACCGCTTGAGAATACCAGGTGCTGTAATATTTGCCATATGAGATCATCATCTTCATCACCCTGATCATCAGTCCCATGATCGGGTGTGGTCATAGGGTTGCTGGAGAGTTGAGCACCCGACCAGTTCCCAGTTGAAACCCAAGAGGCATTCATTTATCCGTAGACCTAACGAGTCCCATCCCTCTTCAGGTCAACCCACAGCCGATATCCTCCAACTTTAATGCCCACCTTAGTTATGGACACATGGCTGTTGATTCTATAGAGAGAACTCTCTGCCCCAACAGCCTAGGAAGCCCATCCAGGCCAGCGAAACTGTAACACTGTTAGCGTACATAGCTATGGAGCCATTGTGCTAGGTGGCTGTTGACCCTATAAGTCGGTTAATCTTTCTGTAGTTCTGTTAGATGTCTAACCATTTTCGTCACCAGAAAAAGCCTTGTGGCGGGACTGGAGTGTAGAAAACTTACCTCGTATAGCAAAGCAAACACGTATATACCTGGCGTGCAAAACGAGTGAAGGACAGGAAAAAGAAATATGGCCGACACTTTAATTTAAGAAAGACATGGTCTTGGAGCTAGGAGAATTGACGAAAGTGTTTGGGCGTATGCAACTTTTTTGCGAGATCAGCTCGGCATAAAAAACACCACGCGAGAGAGAATAGTCAGTTCGCCCGGGAACGTGGTGCTGCTTGTACGAAGACACTTTGTCAGTTGGAAAGAGATTACATGGCTCAGTTTTACACCAAATGTCTAAGCACTTTCGTCATCAGAAAAAAAAAAGCCTGGTGGTGGGACTGATTTAGGTAGCGTTGGATTACATGATACCAGTAATACTCGTAGACATAAAAATGGCAACAAGCTTTTTCCAGCGATACCTGCTTGGCCAATTTAATCGATCGGGTGTTTCTGGGAAATCTTATGACATCATTTATCAAGAATTACGCCATTGTGTATGATGTATGTAAAAAAAAGTGGGAATTTAAAAAATAGTATAAACAATAGTAGTTTATATAACTAGCAATATCTTCTTCGGACCTTGGGTGATCATGGCGCTCCGCAACGAATTAATCCTTTAAAGCTCTAAACCAGTGATTCTGATGGAATTACCGATCTTACACTAATGTGCCGCGCGATTAATATAGAAATATTGTCACGGAATAAATAAGTATGTGTGCGTCGAAGTACTAATGATACAGCGATAGATTACGCTCAACTGAAGACAAAACGAGGGTTTGATTATCTCACATTCAACCAAACATTGAAGAAATCGCAAAAAACTACCAGACACAATTGTTTTCATGGATTTAAAAAAAAAATTAAGCCATACATCTTTTTATATTCATTTCATTTTTGCATCAAAACAATTGATACGGTAAATTAATATAACCTACACAATAGCTACTATTTCAATTTTATATAATGATCTAATTAATATGGATCCTAGTGTAGTTTTTCCATAAATCTTGTCTTTTTTTTGGACTAAGGAGGCATCACTTGAACATACAATAACTACAATTCATTAATATACAACTTTACTATTTATTTGAATTCGTTGAAGTCGTTTATCGTATAATGATCAAACCTAAACAACTCTATATCTTTCAGATGTCTGTTCTGACAGCAGACTATTGCGACTAATAATTAGGCTACACTCTTACTACAATGCCTCCCTAAAAGTTTCGTTTCGGACCACCTATTCAATCCGAGCGGAGAAAAAGATAAAGAACAGAAAAAAACTGAAGATCAATTGAACAAAAGGAGAGAAGACACAGAAAGTCATGCAGCTTCACGAGTGTCACAAAGTCAAGAACAAGCTGATCCCAGACAAAGATTAGATGCTCATTGGACTGCAGCAGTAAGACAGTCTGAATATAAAGAAGCTGACAGAAGACGTAGACATTAGTTGCTCAACAGGCTGCAGCAGCGAGACAGCCTGAAAATCAAGAAAAAACTGACAGAAGACGTGTATTAAATGCTCAACTGACTGCAGAAGCTAGGCAATCAGAAACTCAAGAAGAAACTGAAATGAGATGTAACATGGATACTCAGCAGACTGCATCTGCCAGACAATCTGAAACTTCAGAAGTACGAGAGCCGAGGCACAGAATGAATACTCAACGGAATACAGCAATCAGCCAACTGGATTTAATAATAATAATAATAATAAAGAATGTATAAACATAAAAATGTCTTAATTTAATAACATATTAAAATTACTGATATTAAACATTAATGGTATATTGATGTTTGTTGTATAACTTAAATAAATATTGTAATATGCATATGTTTATAGATTTCCTCAAATTTTTATTTAGTTATATATTTGTTGATTGCTTCATTTATAGACCAAAATATACAGATCACAGGCCAGAAAGTTATATGCAACCATGATAATATTGGCCTTGAGGAAGTACTTCTTTGTTCTACATGAAAACTGGCAGTCTTTTCTATTGCGTTAACCGGATGGATATATCTGTATCACCTTCATGAATATTAACAACAATTTATTATTATGTGTTCAATACTCTCTAATCAATATTTTTCAAAAAACATGATACAATTTTGGCAGCTTCTTCCAGACCCAGTCAATGACGGGTATTTCTTTAATATAATATATTCTTAGTTTTAAAACATGTACTTTTAGTAGAGCCCGGCGTTGCCTGGGATGTAACATAAGAGATAGATCAAATGACCATCATAAAGACTGAAAAAATAAAATTGACAAAGATTATTGTTTAAGGTTGACGGACACGCATGTCTTAATTAGTTTTTTTTTTTTTTTTTTTACGAATTGGTCAAACCCAAATTCAAACAAAAACATTGTTTACAATCGTTATGAGTCTATCGATTGGTGAATAGAATTTTATTATAAACAATTGTCTTGTAAATGGAATTTTTAAAGCATTCTGAATGTAAAAATAAAGAAAAAAATGTGCAAGACAATAAGAAACACTACCTGCCAAAAAAAAGTGAAGTTTTGTTGAAATCGGTTGAAAAATGTAGGTAGCCTTTCTCTGTAATCTTTTACAATTTATGATTTTTACTTATTGAATACAGTAAAAAAAAATTGCATATTTTGCTTGTGGTGATTCATAATTAGAATTCTGATTTGAATATATTTTCCACTCGTTGTTTCTAATACAAAAAAATATTAACTTTATTTGGGTTTATTAATTTATTACAAGTACTGTGTTCTTTCCTTAATAATTATCATCTTCGAAATATTGTTTTTTTTTGTCTATCAGATTTCTTACGTCGGCATTTTTAAATTATTTCTTAATACTTTCTTTATTGAATTAATTTCAAATAGAACCAATGCCTTATTGATCTGCCTTGTAACAAATTGCAAAGGGAATTGTAAAAAACGGCCCTAAAGTACGTGGAATTATCTTTCCCTAAAAGATAAAGAATTATCCGATTTTTCGATTCGTACAATCAGTAGAGATCGTTAGATTATTGTTTAGGTTGACGGACACGCATGTCTTTTTTTTTTTTTTTTTTTTTTTTTACGAATTGGTGGTCAAACTCAAACAAAAACATTGTTTTCAATATCGTTATGATGAGTCTATCGATTGAATAGAATTAGAATTTTATTATAAACAATTGTCTTGTAAATGGAATTTTTAAAGCATTCTGAATGTATAAATAAAGAAAAAAGTGTGCAAGACAATAAGAAATACTACCTGCCAAAAAAAAAAAAGTGGATGTTTGTTTTATCGGCTGAAAAATGTAAGAAATCCGATCCCATATATAAAGGAACACACACACACACACACACACACACACACACACACACACACACAAACAACCTGGGTTTTTTAACCTAAGTCACTCCACGGAATCGCTAAAACATAGAGCATAGTCTGATGAAAAAGACGCCAAAGTTTATGAAAACAAAATTTTATCGTCAAAATGCTTGTTTTTTATGAAGAGGATAGACTAAATTTTTTTTTAATTATTTTAAAAAATTTTTCCATCTTTTTAGAATATTCTAAATTTTGATTTAAAAAACCTTGTTTCTCTTTGTCGCAACAAGGGGTAGTAAATAACATAGATAATTTTTAGCGCGTTTTTTTTGTATTTACACACATTAATTTGGAAAATCTTGCAAAAATAAAAATAATTGTCAGATGTTAATGAAACTTTCAGAAACTATTCACAGATGATCGAAATTATTATAAATATTTTTTTTTTTTATTAAAGTCATGGCAGAAATATTTTTTTTTATATTTATTAACACCCCCATAACTAATTTTATGAAAAACTCTAGAAATTCGAGACCATCGGTTTTAGTGATTACAATAGTTAAAAGCACAAGGCTTTGAAGAATGCAAATCATGTTTTTTTTTTTTTTTTTTTTTTTTGGCCAACGTACCTGAAAATCAGCTGTGAATTGTAACATACAAAACTCAATAAAACAAATATATTATTTAGTTTCAAATGCTTTTATTTGTTTTAATTTGTTTTTATGAATATGGACAATATTTTCTGAAAGCAAAATTTTTTTTCAATGAAAATTGAATTTTTAATACAATTATTTCTTATTTCTTTAATTTTAAAAAGATTTTAAAAAATTTTTAAATTGAATTTTTAAAAATATTTTAACATTAGTTAAAAGCAACATCAACCTTTCAAAATGTCCGTGTGAGATTGTCATTGTCTAGCGCTTTGAAAATTGTATAATTTGGACCAATCAGATTAGCCATGGTAATTAAGAAATGTAATTTTTGTGTTTATAGTCGGACAGTAATTATCAAGTACGGAAGACCAACCAGAATACAATTTAGTTGCATTATTTGAGTTCAGCATTGTTCTCCGCTGTTAAGCCCTTTACTTTTGCGAAACACGTATGGAGAAGTTAATTTGAGTTTTCAATTTCAACTGAGAAGGGTACCTACAAGTAACAGTATCATCTTATGAAATTTAACTACTGCTAAACTTTAATTTATATGATCTTATTTTTATATTAATCTCAGTTATGACATTTTTCCATAAATGAAATATCAAAATTAATAATAAAATGAATGGAAATACAAATAACACAGTAAAATGTAATAAATGTACATAAAATTATAGTATTTTATGAACACTTTTGATAAAATTTCATAAGAAAGGTACCTAAATTAATTAGATACCTTTTTTCTTATGAAATTTAATCTCACTATTAACAGTCTTATTTTTTAATTTCTTTTATATTTTCCATAAAGCATCGTAAACGTAAAAATGAAAGCTAAGTACAAAAAAAAAAAAAAAAAAAAAAAAAAATTAGAGCGCTGAAAGTTTTCCTTAAAGTAACAAGGTAAATAATTTGTTCACTTAAATAATTTCACTTCCTTCCATCCGTAGAAAGAATTATCCTCCCGTAAGTTATCTAAACGTCATGAATGTGCCTTTCGTCAATCGTCAAGCGACGCGAAAGGTTATGACCTGCTTTGTTTTATTTTCAAATTACATTTTTTCGGCGCAGAAGCTAAGTTAAGCTTGGTTCAAAATATTTTAAATAAACAGTATAATTTCTGTTTTTATTAAAATCAGTTTTGAAAAAAATGATAATTGATTTTTAAAAGAATATCAAAGTAAGATTTTAATCTTTTTTATCAAATCGAAAAAAATGATTGAAAATGATTGATTATCTGTCCTTTTTTTTGAAAAAAAAAACAATATTTTTAACGAAAATTTCAGACGTGCTAGGAACGATTAAAAAATGTAAAAAAAATACCCCCAAAATACTTTGATCTTTCCTCTTTAATAATAATATGAACATTAGACGATAAAATTTTGTTTTCGTCAAGTTCGGCTTTTTTTTCATCATGCTATGCTCTTTTGTTTACATTTTCGTGGGTGAGTTGTCCCCCTTTCATTCTCACGATGTGTCTTAATCGTGTTTTCAAATTGATTTTCTTAAAAAACAATTTTGTTTTTCCCATTTTCGGCGCCGTTAGAACCATCACAAGGTAATTTTATGTAGTCCTGTGAAGTTTTGTTGAAATCGGCTAAAAAATGTAGGAAATTCGATCCAATATATAAACGTTACAGACACACACACACACACACACACACACACACACACACACACACACACACACACACACACAATCTGCGTTTTATAATAAGTAATATATATATTTATATATAAAATATAATTTTGATGTCTTAACAAAACCTGAGAGATCCCGCAAAATAGTTTATTATATTTTTTATTTTATTAATCCTAAACTAAATTTTAACTGACCATAGTATTTAATTTGTCTTCAGTTTCAAAGAATTTATTCATAAAATTTTTTAAATATAAACAGACTTCCTCATAAATCGGCGTAACAATTTAATTCTTTTTTAATTCCTTTTCATGGCAATCGTTGTGATTAGTTCACGTCTTTGGGACCTTGAATTGTTTATTTTTAAGCGCAGTACTATATTTTTATATGGTTCTCATATATTTCAAACTAATTAAAATTTTTAGATATTAAAAATAAATTCTATTCATTAATAGTTTCTTCTCTGCTGAACTTTTCATTTTAACGTGGAAACTCTCATAAATATTTTAAATTCTTCAAAAAATAAAATAATTTTATCAATTTTCATTTTTTGTCTCATTAATTCATGTTCTTTTATTGACTTTTCTCATTTTCAAAGATTCTTACATTTCTCAGTAACTTTAAAATGTCTTAGCGGTTTTTTCTCTTGTCATTAAAAAAACTAGTTAAGATCGAACTCATAACACTTGCAATAAATTTTCGATTAAGGATTTTTTGAGAATGTTCAATCAAAAAAAAATAGTTATTATAAATCAATTGTTTATTATCTGAAACACCTTCATTTGAATATACGTTATTATCCTTTTCGGAAAATTACGATTTTTTTATATATCCACAAGTCTTCACTTTTTTTTGGAGAGTTTGTTTTTTATCTTTTATTTTTTTTAATTTTTTTTTATTTTGGCAAAAGGTCAAACCATTTGGGTACAATCATTAAAAACCAAATTCTATTCAATCAGTAGAAATCAGTAACGATTTTATTAAAAAAGGATCGTTCACTAAAAAGGTTAAAGAAATAAAAAGTCTTTCTATGGAAAAGTTTTGGAATTTAAAAAATGTCTTTGTCGTTTTATTTTTCAAAAGATTGGTCGATTACTTTTTAGACTAATCATCATCATCATCATCATTATTGTTTTATTTTAAAAAAATATTTTATTTACCATATATCGTTGGTATAAATGGTTTAATTAACAGTCAAATCCCACGTGATTGAATGAAAAATGGCATAAAGACAGGACCTGACATATAACAGCTCATTAGCATGGGTATACAGCCATCTTAAATGTATTCACACTTTGTTCAACCATTTCAGCTGCAATCAGTCAATTAAAATTTGCATTTTTAATTTGGTAAAATTCTTTTAGGATTTTATAACCTAGACAACAATTAAAAAAATTTTTTAAAAAAATAAACAAAACGACGACAATAGAAATGCAAAATTGGGAAAGGCAGTTGTTAATTTTGGGATCTTTTTAATAAATGATATTCTTTGATCAAATATGCTTTCAACTAACATCTTTATCTTTTATGTTACTTTTTTAAACAATATTTTCAACCTTTAATTCAGACCTTCTCCGGTGTTTACCTTATTCGATAATCTTAATGAATAATTTTGAACAGAATAATTATATTATATAAATGGTTTTATTTATGCTACGTGTTTTTTTATATTTTATATTTTAACGATTATGGCTCTCCAATCATTTCCTGTCCTTTTGAAACTCTTACTAAAAGTTTATCTTTTGTTATATCTTTTTATTTCCTGTTCTGTCATCGATTTACAAAATGGCGTTAGATTTAGGAATGCGCTAGGACCCCAATTTGCCCTTATTGCCAATAAATGTCCTTTAAAACAAATTTTCCAAAATTTCTTTCCTCGTTAAAAGGCCATTAAAAATTTCAATTATCGAATTCATTTTTAATATTGGATTAAGATATCGAAAAGAAGATTAAATATACTTTAATAGAAAAAAATTATGAAGCTTATTTTATTTTTTCAAGGTATTAATCACCACAGAGATCAGGAAAAACCTCTCCATTAGAATGTCTGACGCTCAACTTTTCAAGAACAACCTCTCTGCGATCTTTTCGGTCTCACGTTGACTGCAAACCTGAGATGGAACAAATATATTGAGTCAATGAACTTCGTCCACCGCAAGGAAAGTTTGCTCCCTGTCCCGCGCCAGGAAATTTTTTCCCTGGAATCGATCCTCCAGATCTACAAATCAATAAATTCGCTCTTGCATGGAGTATTGCTGCCATATATGGTCTAATTCCCCTTCTGTTTGCCTCGGGGTTCTTGATAGGCTCCAGAGGCGGATATGCAATATAATTGGCCCTGATCTGGCATCTCATCTACAGTCACTTTCTCACAGACGCGCCGTAATTCTCTCTGTATTTCTACGAAAATACTTTCATGGTAATTGCTCCGAGGAGCTGCATTCGCTGGTTCCCAGACTAATTGAGTTCAAGTGTCCTAAAGGGCTGGCATAATTGAAATCACCCTTTCACTGTCGAAACTCCTAAATGTAGCCGTCTCTTCTACTCCAATAGCTTCATTTCTCGCACCTCTCGCCTGTGGAACTCCCTTCCCTATTCCAGTTTAAAAAAAGCTATAATCTCCAGCTATTCAAATGTAATGTCAATCGACATCTCCAGTTGCCTTGATCTATCCACTATCCTTCTCCTCATCCTTTCTTCTATCACTCCTATCTGATCTTGCTCCAAATTTTTTCTGTAACCCCTTGCGTCCTAGTGGCTTCGCCTTGCTTTTGGGTGAAAGCTTAAAAAAAGCATTAAAAATTAGCACAAATAGCTATATTATGGAAAAAGACCTTTTCGACAATATACATGGTTTTTTATGTTTTATGGTTATTTTTTGGCTTTTATAAAAAAACGACATTATTCCTTTACATGTAGTTATGGATAATATTATAAATCGATTATAAATATTTTTAATTAATAACTATTTGTGCTCAGTTGTTGGTATTAATAGCTAATGCTTTAAAATTTTTGAATAGTGCAATAATAAAAATTTAAATTTCATATCTCTGATAGATGTCACAATCTGTAAATAACCCAAAGATGCTTGGTTTGCCTTTAAACAAAATCAAACCACAAGAAATAATTCAATTAGCAATTTAAACAGTAAAATGAGATCTAACTGGCAATCTAGTACTATGCTTAAATTCATGAATTCAAAGGTTGCTTTCGAAGAAGCAAAAGTCATCAGAACAATTTGCGAAAATGAAGATATTTATAGAAAAGTTATGGGGAAGCAATGTTACGTTATGCTTTCTTCTGATTGATTCCATTCTATCTAGAATTGATATCAGATTCTGAAGCCAGATTCATGTTTGAAATTTTTAGATAGATCTCTTCCTGATGTTGTAAGTATAAGTTTCTTTTTTTTTTATTTTCTCTAAAATATCGTTAATTGCTCACATGTTCAGTTCATGGTATCCTCAGCATCCTTCAGTAAAATCACATTTATATTGCTTCAAGTCTCTTCTTCCTCTGTGAAGAGAATGGCCAGCATTCACTGCCATATAGGAGGACTGATGTTACATAACCATTCAGTATTTGTTTCTAATGAAATTTTCCTGTTTCTTAATAATTTGCTTAGCTTTTGGGAATGCATTTTCTGGAATTCATTCAATGTCTTTTCGGATTTCGGTGTTGTATTTTTCGTCCTCTGTTAAAACACTTCCTAGATATTTACATTTTGTTGTTGTTTTTGTTTTTGGTATCCCCGATTTGTAATGCGTTGGGCTCCCTTTTGCTAACAACCATGCATTCTGTCTTCTTGCAATTGATAATTTGTCCTTTTCGCTTTTTCCTTCACTATCTTCTATAGACATTCTTGTAGTTTCCTTTCGTATCTGCTATCAACACTGCGTCATCTGCATATTTAATGTTGTTAAGATTTATAGCCGCCAATAATGAATCCTGACAGGACATCTAATTCTTTCAGGATTACTTCACTATAAATGTTGAATAAAAAAGAAAATACTTGTTTTTACACCCCCTTTCTTTTTTTTTATAAATTCGTTTTTCAATCTGTATGCAGACGGTTTGTTTCAAGTACAAGTTTTGGATTATTCTAATATCCTTCCCAAATATATCAAGACGTCTTGGGTAAGACGATAAACTACATCCACGTCCTGGGTCAGACGATAAACTACATCCGCGTCCTGGGTAAGACGATAAACTAACGTCCAACAGCAAGGCCTCTGATCAGGAGGTTTTGAGGAGCATGGAACCACTTCTTAATTGCTGATGCTTCCAAGTCCCTCTGACCCGGGGTGGTAACACCTGTTAGGGTCCCAGCTATGGGCAAATAGTTGACACCCAAACTTGTGTAAAAATAGGTTTTAATACCAGAAATACTTTGTAATTGTATAAGTCAAGTGACTTGCCTGCTAACAGGGCTGCCTTCTTGTGTCTCCTTGAAAAAAGTAAGCCAGCTAATTTTACTTCATTTCTATAGGAGAGTGCCTAATGTTGGGTTGGTCCATCTTGCTGGAATGGACCTGCCAAAACACATTTGCATAAGTGGTCTCTATTCACTCATATATCTCTCCATTAAGTGACTCAGAATTAGTTTTAACTTAGTGACTACACCAGTCTACTTGTATGTCAGACCACTTGTAAGCTAACCAATATTCCACAGTAATAAAAAAAAAAAAATTATTACCAGCAATAATTTTTTTGAAAAAAAATTATTATCAGCAATACTTTAAAAAAATACCAGCAATACAAACAGCTATACATTTTTTGAAAAAAAAATATTACCAACTATAGATTTCTTCAAGGAAAAATATTCCCAGAAATAGATTTTTGAAGAAAAACATTTTACCAGCAATAAAAATTTTGTCGGCATTAAATAACCCATTGAGGTTGATATGCCGTAAAACAAACCAAACCAAACCAAACCAAACCAAATATATCAAGATTACCTAGCAGTTCTGACAATTCTTTGTGACGTATTTTAGCAAACCATTTTGCATAATCTATAAAACATATACTTCCTTTTGCATTTGTCAGATATCATTCTAAACATAAATATCGCATTCCTTGTTCCAGTGACTTTAAAGAAACCAAACTACTCTTGTCTTATTTCCGGCTTCTACTCGTCAGAATTCGGATGATTAAGTATTGTAATTTGGTTTATTGTGCTGATTGTCTGATGCAATTCGCAAATATTGCCACATAGCTTCTTAGGCAGCATTATGAAAATGGATCTACTTAGGTCTTCCGGTATATCGCCATTGTTGTATATTTAATTTATTATGCCTGTAATTTGTTCATGTCGAAATCATCTAAAGCTGCCAGCATCTCTTTTACAATTCCATCTGGTTCTACAGTTTTGTTTCTGTTCAATTTGTCTCTTTGATTTCACTTCAGATTTTAATATTTCCTGTCCTTCGATATTTCTGTCTATTGCTGAATGTCTTCTTTCGTCGTGAAAGTGTTTTCCGGTGTATTCGTTCCATCTCTGAAATTTTTTTTTTCTTACTTTATTATTAGTGTTGCGTCCTTAGATTTTTATATATCCTTTTTATATACATATCTACTTCATCTATTATACGCATTCTTTATATTTCTGCACATTTTTCACTGAGCCATTCCTCTTTTGCCTGTGTACATTTGTTCCAAATTTATTTGTGCAATGTTCTATATTATATTGCCATACCTTGGCATTATTTGCTGTCTCCTCTTCATGTTATGTCAACAATTTCATCTGCCATCCATTCCATTTTTTTGTCTACTTTTCTTTGGAATGTTTGCTAACATTACTAAAGCTTCTCTTAAAGCGTCCAACTTCGAATTTCTATTCTCATTCAGTTCATTGTAACTCTGCTCGTATATCTCTCCTTCAAATTCAGTCGAATTGCACGTTGGGTGCTAACTTGGACTACTTCAATTTCTCTAGTTTCATTCTAAGGTTACATATCACAGGAATGTGATCACTCCCTCAGTCGGCAGTTAGGTATATTTCGCAGTGCAAAACTGCATTCGTGAATCCCTTATTAATCGCTATGCAGTCGATTTGATTTTTCCTTTCCTCTCCTGGACTTCACCATGTTCATAAACCGTGTTTTCCGCTTTACAAGACGCACTTTTTTCCTAAAAAATACCCTGAAAAATACGTGTGCCTCTTCCAAGACGAATGTAAAGCAACGCCCAGGCTCAAATAAGCTTGGACGGTCACCTAATTGGCTTAATTGATAGGGACGTGGATTTGTATGTTGAGTCATTTTACTATATTAACTATCTATCTAATTCAGAGTTTTATATGATGTAACCTCAGTACTTAGCTGTTACAAGTATTTCCAAGACTATAGACCTTCCTGGAGCCGAGCCACAAGCTTAAACATGCTCCGTTTACTAGCAGCAGCGGGAGCCTTTCTGCTCTTGACTAGTATGTCATTGCCATACAAACAAAATCAGACAAGTGATTAATGCAATGTGGCGCCAGTATGTGAGGGACGCATGGTGAATGTATTGTTGTATGTGAATTTTTTTTTTTCCTGAAAATTTCTTTCCAGTATTAGGGTGCGTCTTCCAAGCCACAGCATCTTGTAAGCCAGAAAATACGGCATGTCGAGGGTGTTCTTGAAACCAGATCTGATCGTTCGCCGTGAGCCTTTGGACCCATTTTTCTCTGCGTTCATTACGAGTTCCTTGTCCAAATTTCCTAACTATTTCAACATCTCTCGCCTACTTTGGCATTCAGCTCTCCTATGACGATTGTAATTTCCTGCGACTTGCATTGAACCTTGGGGCCGTTTGCACTACAGTAAAACCTTTCAATGTCTTCTTCCATACTTTGAGCTGTGGGTGCATATACATCTACGATATGTTAAAAGGTTTTCCTTTCAGTTTAAGTATAAGAATTCTACCAGACAGTAGATAGTATCCCAGAACACATTTCTTTAAGTCTTGGTTCAATATAAATTCTGCTCCCCTTCATTTTTCTCTCGCCTGCGTATATGACCTTGTGTTTGTCACTGATGAAATCCCCATTGTTTGCTCACCTAGTTTCGCATACGCCTAAAATAATATCATTTAACCTCTATTCATTTCCTACTTTATAACTGGCCACATTGATTTAGTCTTCTGACATTCCATGTCCCTAAAACTATTTTTGTTTGATGCGAACAAGATGTTAGTGCAAGTAATAGTCCTGATTTTTTATCATGTTCAAAGTCCGTTTGAGCGATTTTGACTTTGGTAATTCTCCGCTTTCCACTGAACTGGTATACCTCTGCATAGCCGAACAAAGGGATTGAACTTATAAACCTCAAGGAACGAGATATATTTACTAACTTTGTATCTGCAGGGCGGCGTAATTTCAAACACTGAAGGAATGGAAAATGGCAGACAGCAAATGTGAAGTGAATATACATAGACTCGACTCGAAATTGAACCCGGACCTCTTGTCGATAATTATCACGCTGTTGTCCGGAACCTCCCCTGATATACACTGTCGCTATTTAGTAAGGTCTGGTTAGTCTCACACAAGGCTACAAATGTAGGGTACCAACTGAGAATAGAACCTACTATAATAGCTATTGTCTACTAAGCTAAATTGTTAACCATTATAAAAACATTAACACCGGGGGTCCGGTGTAGCTACAGAACCTCAAAGAAAGAACTGTGTCAGAGAATAGAAAGCTCGTCACTTGAGGACTTCCAACACTTTGTTTAGTGAATGTAGAATGTTTCCTTATAAGTAAAAGGCTAATATTTCCATTAGTATTAAAGACGAGGAGAACAGCTACTACACATTGATCTCAGTCCAATGACTAGTCAGTAGAGAAAAATGTAATTCGAGTTGCACTGGCTGCTTGGTCAATGTGTGACACTGAGCTGAGAGGTGGTTAAACATTAATTCTAAGCAAAAAGGTTTAAGCCCAAAATGAAATATAAACTGGAAGATAGAGATAAAAAGAGAGAGTGGAAGACATTTTCCTGGTAATGTGGAAGTGAAGAAATGACCATCTGGGTTACTTCACTACTACGAATTAGAAAGATGCACTGAGAGTTTACTTTTTTCTATTTATTGAAAATCTGGCATGAGGGTAAAGCAAATTGGAAATGGCTTTATCTCTTTCTTGGGAAATTAGAAAAAACACATGTCATTGCCGAAAAGAGAAGCAGACGGGAATTATATTTTCGTTAGCGAAAAAGAATTGAGAAATGAAAACAGAGAATGAACCCGCTGCGAGGGTTAAGATTATGAAAATCGATCCGTCATAACAGGCAGATGATCTGGTTTATGTTATCGCTAAGACGGCGACCGGCTCAAGGATAGAACACAGCGTGTCTTTGTCGAGAATTTAAGTAAACAAATATATTTTCATTGACGAAAACAAATTGGAAAATAATTTTTATATATCACTTGGAAGGTTAAAAAGATTATATGGTTTGTATTTTCGCTGGAC
Source organism: Acanthosepion pharaonis (assembly GCA_903632075.3). Lineage (NCBI taxonomy): Eukaryota > Metazoa > Mollusca > Cephalopoda > Sepiida > Sepiidae > Acanthosepion > Acanthosepion pharaonis. Next base: position 112,137 of record CAHIKZ030003202.1, read on the forward strand.
AGGTGGGACCAAGAAAGGAGTCAGAGAATTGAAATAATAAGAAAAATAAACTACATCCAAAGCACTTTTAAAATTTGTCTCAAAAAAATTTATGCAAATCCTGAGAAGTGAACAGAGTTAGAATACCGAGAAGGAAGGAGAAGGAGCAGAATTTAGTCCCGCCTGTGCGGAGTAGCAGTCGGAGATATGAAGTGAAGCAGGTTGGAGTTAAGGGAGGGCAATCCCTGTGACTACTCCCAAGGAAAGTGAATTATTCTTCAAATTTGGAAAGTTGATTAAGAAAGAAGAAATAGGAAACAAAGAAAACCTTTATTGGAATTAATGAAAACTGAGGAATCACTGAATCCTCAGAACCCTTCGGCCAGTTTTGGACCGAAGTGCATATAAGCAGATGACTTTGGGGAGCTCGGAGACTTTATGTTGAGAACCCGCATTGAGTCCCTTTGAAATTCACGTCAACTGCCATCAAATTTTCAGATTCAAAACTTTGAACCCAGTTCTTCCAGAAATTTAGACAAGGCCCAGAGTTACATTGATGCGGGAAGGGTTAATTTTGTTGTACCAAAAGCTATAAAAACTAATTGAAGATTAACCCCACGAATTTTTATTTTTTCGTCGTGAATATATTTTTTTTTCATAATATAGTACTCGCCACGGCTTGACCAGCGCTGCAAGACTACGACCTTCGATTTTCCACTGCTCTGGGACCAAGAACACATTGTGGGCAGAGACGGTGTGGATCGAAGGGCCAGCGACCAACAACGAGCTTGGACCAGCGTCAGTATTGACCAGCGCAGAGTTAGCCACGTTCGTTCTAAGACCCTGAGGACTGGACCATTAAAACGTTGTTACACCCCCGTGTGGAGGTGTCGATGGCGGTAGGCATTATAAATGCATGTCGAAAGTTTCCTTATAAGGAAACAGCTAATATTTCCATTAGCATTATTAGAGTCCACTTGTTGGCAAGCAAACAGAAGAAGCTTCATTGAATTAAGTTGTTTACATGATAAAGAATACAAGTAGCTTATAAACAAACGAAGAGAAACAAAGTAGACAGAAGTGGCTGTCTGATCAGATCAATTGATATTTCTAAATGTTTTCTTTATGTAGGTCGTCTCTATGTCTTTGAGGCAACTAGCATCGATGTTAATATGGCGATGAGTGTTTATTTTTATTTTAGGTCACATTCCTCTCCTTGAGATCCCAGGTTTACTCAGTTCTTCCCCATTTTGAATTTTCATTGAATATTTTTTCACCATTATATTTATCGCTTATATATATGACTGAAATTCGTCTCCATATCTTTTACCCTAACTAAATTTGAAATTACCTCCCTTTAGAGCCAAATACCACCCGTTTGAGAATTACTGACATACAATGAGAACTGCTCTTGGGAATCAATTCGTTTCTATAAATGCAGATTGAATGATGAATTGTAAGTCAAGTGAAATAACGAGTTCATGCCTTTCGTACAAGATTCTTTTACGCGAAATCTTGAAACATCAACAGATTTCATTTCTTTAATTTGAAATAATTACGATTATTTTGAACATTTTCTTTCGTCTATTTTTTTCGTACTTTTTAACCGATTAATTCTTTAGCCGTTAAAATAAACGACCTAAAATACGTATCAGCATGTAGATTCGGAACTATATATATATATATAGTAAGACATTTTTATGTTTATACATTATTTTTTATAGATACAGTTATTAAAGTAAATGCTCTGATTATAATATACAGTATTAACAACATTTACCGACCTGAATGTCCGAGAAATTTTCATAGAAAATATGCGTCCTCCGACAGGAATCGAACCTGTATCCTATACGGAACCGTCATATGAGCCTGACGTGCTTTTACCGATTTAGCCACAGAGGAGCGTTTCGGTTGGCAAGGTTGATCTTACTGTTTTAAACTACAACTCTCCAAGATTTTCTCCCGTACATTCATAGCTGCTCAGTGCGTATCCAAATGTAAACAAATGACGTCACACATTATGAAACATAAAATGTCTTAAAATAATTGTCGGACTTTGTTCATTTCATAATAATGGGACGTCATATGTTTTCATTCCTGTCGGAGGACGCATATTTTCTATGAAAATTTCTCGGACATTCAGGTCGGTAAATGTTGTTAATACTGTTTATTATAAACAGAGCATTTACTTTAATAACTCTATCTATAAAAAAAATAATGTATAAACATAAAATGTATTAAAATAATTGTCGGACTTTGTCCATTTCATAATATATATATAGTTTTCATTATATATATATATATATATATATATATATGTATAGAACTGTCATTCCATACATGAGGAGATCAGTTTCAATCAGACTGTCAAAACTGCCATAATTAGGCAGAGTCCTCATCAATTTCTATTTAATACCGTCCTTTTTTTTTTTACATGACTCTGTTACACGCTGTTTTATTCACTATCCAGTAACGCCCTTTAATAGGTTTTGAAAGGCAATATTTTCCTCAGAACCCTTAGGTCAGTTTTGAACCGAATTGCATATAAGCAGATGACTTTGGGGAGCTCGGAGACTATGGGGTGAGAACTCGCATCGAGTCCCACTGAAATCCACGTCAGCTGCCATCAAATTTTCTGATTCAAAAACTTTAAACCCAGCTCCTCCAGAAATAATAGAGTCCGCTTTCATTTATTTGGGCTGAATTTTTTGTGACAGCCCTCCCCACCTCCACCACTAAAAAAATAAAAAATAAAAGTTAATTTATATGACAGGCCCAACAAAAATAAATGAAAGAAAATCAGTTAAACTATTTGGAATTGTGAAAATATTTAAGTATTTAAAAAAAAATGGTGTCTATTTCACTTCTCGACAAGTTTGGCACAAGGTCAGTACAAAAAATGAACAAAATATAAAGGATAACGTCAAAAGGGTAAAGAAATGACGAATGGAAAGACCGGATGTTTAATGAAAAGTTATTTGCTATTCCCAATTTACGTACTAAAGAAAAAAAAGCATATAAAAAAGATAAAAACCCTCAAAGTTTGAAAAAGACTCGCCGCTTATTTCACTTGTTGAAGAGATATTTTAGAATTATATTTAAAGATAGCACAAATTATTCTCTGTCAATGGTTGGTCAGCAACAATGATATAATGAACCGCTCAGAAATATCTTGTGGGGAAATAGACATTTTCTGTTGCTTTTTTTAAAACAGTACTTCTTCTAAATATCTCTGAAGGAATTGTTATCGACAATTCTGAACAGTAGAGCTAAGTAGGCGAAAAATTGTGGTCGTTGTCGCGTTTTTTCGTTTTGTATTTTTTAGGGTTTTTTGTGTGTAAAAAGACAACATTAAGAAATAATCACCAGACTTAATGATGAAAAACACGTCGTTTAAGAAAACTACTCATTAAGATGGTTAACCTCGTGTTATTCCGATACGTTCTGTCTGGCCGATATCCTTACACTGCTGTTGAAAGGCTTCTCGAGTCAAAATTTATAAGAAAATGGTAGAGTGCGGAAGCTTGAGCGCGAATTCACCCGGAAGTTATTTTTTAGACGCGTAAAGGACTTATCAAGTAATAAGATTGATTTTTACAAAATTTAAATTCAGTTTTAAGATCGCCTGATTTCCACTTCATTTTAATCTCCCACAGATTTTACCCAAAAGGAAGTTGTGAATATGTTATAACTGAATTATCAAACCAACAATAGAAAACCGGAATTGGTTTAACAATTTTATTACCTTTTCGTACAGAGGAACACAATGTAAAAAATAGAAACTAGGGAAGAGAATGAATGTTTAGCCGTGAATGACTGTTGTCAGCAAAGGGTACTGCTCCTCCTGATACTCCTCTTGATGTTGGAGTATTTTTTATGCCTTTCGTCTGACGGTCGAGTTCGAACTTTAGGGAAATATTCTCCCTCACAACAGAATATAAACAGTTTACGTCGTTAGCTTTTTGGCGCCAATATTTAGCGCCCATTTTCTTTCAAGTTGCTGCAAATCCACTTTTATCTGAATACAGAGGACTTAAATTTGCTATATAAAATAAAAATATCTTTCGAATAAATATTTTATTTTAAATTTCTCAAAGATATTTTTAAAATAAATTCCTATATATTATTGATAAGAATAAAGACTTTGTACGAAATTTTAATTTTAATTTTTCAAACATTTTCTTTTCTTTATAATATAAATTTGTATACCGTTTTTAAAGCGGAACCCACGTGGTATAATGGCTTTTAACAATCAAATATATCCAAGGGTAGCGACAAAATTGCTTATTCATCGCAACCTGTAATATAAAGGCATCAGGGTGCTCTATAACCTCTTCGTCTTATGAAGAGGTGCTGACCTGGGGTTGGAATTTCTAGATACCAGGTACGTATACATTATTTTCTATCTTGTTTATCGCGAACAAGGCTTTTCCCAACCTTAAAGGCCATTAAAAAAGGTAAAAGTATTACTGTAGTTTTCAATAACTATTATTTTCGTTTTTTCTCATTTTGGAAATGTTTAACATGCGTACGCATAAAAAGACGATGTACGAAAAGGACGCTTTTTTTTCTTGATACCCAAGATATCTGCAAACTTTCTCGGATAATTTTATGGTTTCAAAAGCTATTCTCAGAAGACCCAAACACATGAAACTGGATCTTTACATTTTCTCAAGAATTGACAACAAAAATTTAAATAGAATTAATTGCCTATTTTACAATTAACATATGGCTAGACGACCACCCCCAACAAATATTGGAAAATAAAAACAAGAAATAACTAGAAATATAAAATAATCCGAGAAGAAAAAGTTTAATGTCTGTAAAATACATTTAACAAAATTATAATTAGATTTACACGCCGGATATGATTATTTTCATTTGTTTGTTTACTTGTGTAGATGTTAACACGGTTGTGGGTTTTCTGTGTATTTTTATGTGAAGTTGTGTATTCAATATATAAACAAAGAAGAATCATACAAAAAACTTATGTTTCTGCTACGGATGTTTATTTCTTTTTATGTTGTAGTGAAGCAATGTTAAATGCCTCTTGGTATGTGGTTTTTTTCCTTTTTTGGGTCAGATATTATTTGTGGGAAGAAAGGATAAGAACAGGTAAAGATGGTCGAGCTCAAGTCAGCCTCACCCTGAGTTGAGAAGACCGAACCTCTACTTCATGAATAGGGTCGCTAAAATACGTCCGACCATGTCGTTGCGAAGAGGAAAAGATTCACTCGTCAGTGAACCGGAGAAACATTCCCCAGTGACAACGATATTACCGCGTGGTTCACGTTTTGAAGCCAAGAGAAGAAAAGAGAAAGATTCTGTTCTTTTCCGAAAATGGGGTCATAAAATCGTACATATGACCAGAAACCTTTCCGGTTTTTATCATGGGAAAATTAATTATTTTATTCGCTATTATTATTTTATTTATCGGTTTTATTCCATTTTTCCGACGCTTGTTCACAGTCATTTGTACAGATTTATAAATAAAAAATGATTCATAGTTATTTCTTTATAAAATGGTAGGTGATAAATATAGCATTGTAATTGTTTCACATATTTTTAGAATCTGGTAAATATAAAATTATTCTCTGATTAAAAACAGAATGTAAAAATACAGTTTTGTTTTGTGTTATTTTTTAATTATAAAAATAATTTCAATTAATTTTCTAATAAAAATTGCCGAGAGTCTACAGTAATGGCGATGTCAAGAGAAAAACCGTTCTTTTAATACAAATTTTTTTTTTTTTTTTTTTCTTTTTCAGTTCTTGTTCTTGTAACGGCATTATATATGAGGTGGGTTGAGCCGGCGTTTCATGGAATTTGGAATTCACAAGCGTCCCCAACCCGCATGTATAGCACATGAGATTTGATTATAGTGGTGAAGGTTTCGTGCAGGACCATCCACACTTTTTGAAGGGCCGAATTCAGAGACCTGATGCACTAAGTGCCACAAGGTCCCCAAACGACCCTCCGCAGGTTTTGAATTCAGAGTTGTCCTTCTCCTAGACCAGTTGCCATCCAAGGCTATAGAACCCAGTCTGTCCTGCTATTTACCCATAGCTGAAGGAGAAGAAGAGGATTCACACCTTTCCCAAAGGGTATTAGCACGTAAGTGCTAATTCGAACTCGGCTCTCCGATTCCTCAATCCATATATATATCCATTACTCCACCGTGCCTCCTCTTTTCTGATTTTTCAGTTACGTTTGTTAAATGTTGCCGTCTTTTTTTAAATGCTTAAAAAGGTCGACTTACAGCAATTATCAGGTAGCACGCGAACGAAATCACTCACACCAGAATATGTATTTAAAAAATCGATTTCCTTACAAAATTCTAGCAATGAGAAGACAGTCGGTCACGACAATTATTATCATATTCTTTAGCGGTTGACAAAGATTTATTTATTTTACTCGTAAATCTTAAATTTGCTTCTCGCGACCCGGAAGTCGATGGCTCGGTTGTGGGGAAGTTAAAGCATTTAAATGTCCCAAGATAAAATCAATGCCTTATCGATCACCTAACTTTGAATTTTTTCTTTCTTCCATATTAAAAGAACGTAAATAAAAAAAAAAGACGATTAAAAACGGAAAGAAAAAAGACGTAAAGTTCTGATTCGATTTGAATCTTTGTTTTTTTTTTTGTTATAAGAAAAAAAAAGAAAAAAAAAAAAAAGAAAAAAAAAAGATATCAGTTCCTCAGGCATTTACTGCACTCAATTTTCCATAAGAAAAATTACAAACGAATTTATTAAACATTTTACTGCGATGAGAAGTTTATTTTACTTTGGTTCGATCCTCACTGGAGACTTCATACTTGTACCCTTCAGCCATACCAAGCTAAGTTTACTAAATAGTAACTTATCAAGAAGACGCCCTACTTTCTTCTGCTTAACCTAACTTTGATGAATCATGTAAGTGTTACATTCTTCGAGCCTTCTTTCCTCATTATTTATTGCAAAAGTTTCAGCTGTATCTTGTTGATTATTATCAAAAGATTTTTGAATAATCGCATTCCTTTCTCGTTTGTCAACTAATTTGTCGATTTAGTATTCGTTAGTAGAACAATATTTTGATTGCCACGAGGACTTTTCGAATTATGATTAATACGCGCTAATATTCCCAGATGAATGACTGTTATTGGCGTGCAAAGTGGAATTATCTCGCCGAGTTCAAATTCTGGATTAGACTGTTCCATTCACTTTCGTACTACTGCCCGCAGGAAAGGCATGAATCCATCTCTTTAATCGTCAACCTGCATAAATTCCCAAACCTTGGATGGCAGACAGTCGAGAAGGACAACTATGAATTCAAAATCGTGGGGAAGGCAAAGGAAACTACTCCACTATCTTACCCAAGAAGTCATAGCTATTTACAGAAAAAAAGGAAAATGATTATGTGGAGAGCCTGACAGGACATGATATTAAAAACATATCCTCAGATGAGCGTCTTCATTTTGTTATAGTACAGCTCTTCGAATGTTTTACCGTATGCTTTCCTTCAGGTGACTTTTTTATTCTTTAAATTTATCGGTATTTAAAACTGAAACCTTTCTTCAATTGTTTTGGCGGTGATTTCTCTCATTCTATTGTGGGAGATAAATCCTGCTAGTTATTTCTTCCGCTAATTCGTCCATTTTAGTAATTTGTGCATGTGATGTAGAAAAAGCTTATTCTGCTGGAACTGAACCGACCATAACTGATCCAAGAATTTGAACTAATCACCTGTGATTGAACTCACAACCATACCTGATCCAGGGATTCAAGACCATACCTGATCCGGGGGATTTAACTCAAGACCATACGTGATACAGGGATTGTATTAACGTCCGTACTTGATACAGAGATTGAACTAACGACCATACTTGATCCGGAGATTGTACTAATGGCCATAACTGACACAGTGATTCAAATAACGACCATACATGATCCAGGGATTGAACTAACGACTATCCTTGAATCATAGATTGAATTAACGACTATACTTGACATAGGGATTGAAATAATGACCATACATGATCCTGGGATTATAATAACGGCCATGCTTCATAACGAGCACATCTGATTCAGGGATTGAATTGGTAGCCATGCCTGATCAAGAGATTTTAATAATGACTATACCTGATACAGGGATTAAACTAACAGCCATATTTGATACAGGTATTGTATTAACGTCCATACGTGATGGGGATTGAACTAAATACCATACCGGATCCAGGAATTGAATTAACGATCATACCTGATCCAAGGACTGTAGTAATGCTCAGATCTGATAGAGATATTGATACAGCGGTCATACATGAGAGAGTGATTGAACTAACGACGACGACTGATCTATGGATTGAAATAATGACTATACCTGATAGAGAGATTGAATTAACGGCCATACTCGATAAAAATTGTGGACTATTGACCATACCTGATTCAGAAATTGAACTAACGACCATACTTGACCCAGGAATTGAACTAACAACCATGGATAAAACTGAGATTGTATGTTAATTTTATCATACTTGATAAAAGGATTAAAATAACGTCCATGTCTTATCCTGGGATGAAATTGCAGACCATATCAGATCCTGGGATTTTAATAATATCCATACCTAATCCATGGATTGAACTAACAACAATATCTGATACAGGGATTAAAATAACGGCCATACTCGATACAGGGATTGAATTACTATCATACCTGATCCAGATATTGAACTAACGACCATAATTGATACAGATATTGTACTAACGTCCATACTTGATCCAGGCATTGAACTGACGACCATACCTGATCCGGAGATTGTAGTAAAGGTCATACCTGACTTAAAAAAGTTGAACCAACGGCCATACATGAGACAAGGATTGAACTAGCTACCACACATGATCTATCGACTGAAAAACAATGACCATACTTGATCGAGAGATTGAATTAACAGCCACATTAGATAAAAGTTTGGACTACTGACCATAACGGATTCAGAAATTAAAGCTAACGAAGATACTTGCCCCAGGAATTTAAATAACAACCATTGCTAATCATGAGATTGTACTAACGGCCATAATTGATAAAGGGATTAAACTAACGACCATAACTGATCCAGAGATTGAACTAACGGCCATACTTGATACAGGGATTGAACTCAAGACCATACCGGATCCAGGGATTCTACTAATAGCCATATCTGATACAGGGATTGAACTAACGACCATACCGGATCCACAGATTGAACTAATGTCAAAAAACTGTTCCAGGATTGAGCTCACGATCATACCAGATACAGGGATTAATTAAATTAACAACAATATCTGATCCAGAGATTAGACCGAAAGCAAAACTTGATACAGACAGTGGACTAACCACCATACCTGATCCAGAAATTGGGATTGAACTAATGACCAGTAATTGACTCACGACGATACCAGATACAGGGATTGAACTAATGACCATAACTGTTATACTGATTGAACTAACGACAAAATCCTTTTCCCAGGGATTGGAATCACGATCATAGCTGATGTAGGGATTAAACTAAGGCCATTCCTGATCCAGGGATTGAACACAAGACCATATCTGATCCTGGAATTGGACTAACGACCATACTTGATATAGCTATTGTACTAACAAACATATTTGATACAAAGATTGATCGAACGACAATACCATACCCAGACATTGAACTAATGACCATACATGACACAGGGATTGAACTAATGACCTGTGACGGTTTACACACCTGGCCCAGTGTCGGATCCTTTGGTTACGGCGCCAACGGTGACGTCGCTCCTCCTGGTCGCTCCTCCTGGGTCCAAGCGTGCCGCTCCAACCCTTTGGTCAGATGATCACCAGCCTCGCCTTTCCCGACTCGCTTCCAATACCTGGTCACTAAAGCAACTATACTGATCTCCGGTCTGTCTACCCACGCTGTGTTTAGATCTTAGACAGACGGGACCAGCAGGATTGGGGCCGATACAAGTTGAGTCCGACGGGGTGGCAAAACACAAATAAAAGAAAAAAACTCACGAGACTAAAAAAAATTGCTGATAAAAAGGGTAACAACCTTTTATATCTTAATGTCCGTTACATAAAAAAAACAAAATTGTTCTCAATTCCCGGACCCGCTCTGTGGACTATGGCACCAAGCTTCTATCACACAATAGAAAAATGTCGAATTACCTACTTTTAGAATCATGTATGTATGTCGGAGTGTGGTTCAGTTCGACACTGGGGCTAATTTCTATCGATCATTCGCAGTTGATTCTTCTCTCCGACTTGAGTTGTATTTCTTCTTCTTCGTCTCCTTGGGCTGGTAGTTTTCCTGTTTCAACTTGGTGGAAGATTTCTTGTTTTCAACTTAGCCGCATCTCTCTGTCGTCTGAGGTGGTCTCTTCTCACTGCCGTCCGGAGCTGAACTTTAACTTCTCATCGACTTTTCGGCTTGTCTGCAGCTCCAATTCTTCTCAGGCTTTCAGGCAATCTTCTTCTTTCTACTTGGGCTGGAAGTTCTTCTTGTCTGAGGGTTCTTTTCTCGCTGCCGTCCGGGGATGAACTCTGCCGTAACTCTGTCGTAACTCTGCCACAACTCTTGCTGCCTGTCTGGCCTGCAATTCTTCATCTTATCTGCCTGCAATTCTTCGGCCTGTCTGGCCTGCAGCTCTTCTTCTTATCTTCCTGCAATTCTTCGGCCTGTCTGGCCTGCAGCTCTTCTTCTTATCTTCGACTTGGCTGTAATTTCTCTGCGGCTTTCGAGCAATCTTCTTCTTCATCTACTTGGGCTGGAAGTTCTCCTGTCTTCGACTTGGGCTGGAAGGATTTCTTGTCTGAGGATTCTTCTGCCCGCA